>PVKV010034959.1:0-17143 GCA_004027835.1 Alouatta palliata | reverse complement strand
TTTTTTTTTTTTTTTTTAGATGGAGTTTGGCTCTTGTTGCCCAGCCTGTAGTGCAATGGTGCAATCTCGGCTCGCCGCAACCTCTGCCTCCCAGGTTCAAGTGATTATCCTGCCTCAGCCTCCCGAGTTGCTGCGATTACAGGAAAGTGCCACCATGCCTTGCTAATTTTTTTTGTACTTTTCGTAGAGACAGGGTTTCTCTGTGTTGGTCAGGCTGGTCTTGAACTCCCGACCTCAGGTGATGCACCCACCTCAGCCTCCCAAAGTGCTGGAATTACAGGCATGAGCCGCCATGCCTGGCCCACACCAGGTTAATTTGTAAATTTTCTGTAGAGATAAGGCCTGGCTCTCTTGCCTAGGCTGGGTCAAGCAATCAGCCCAACTTAGCCTCCTAAAGTGCTAGGATTACAGGTGTGAGCCACTCTACCTGGTCCGAGATATCAGATTTGTAAGAGTAATGAATAACGATGGTGCCTCGGGGTTTGGGGGAGAAGTGGCACTTCTGTGCACTGGGGACAGCTAAGCTCCCAGCCCACAGCAGAAGCCCAAGATTAACGAGAAATGCTCCTTAGGGAGGGATAGCAGAATGTGGCCCCCTAGACTGTAGGCTCCCTGAAGCTGGAGCCTGAGTCTCTGCAGACTATCTGCTTTGCACATAGTAGGTGCTCAATAATTTACTGGATAAAATAATAGCTACTATTACCAAGCTTTTAGCCTAGCACCAGGTCATATTGAGTGCCATACGCTGTTTCATTGAATTCTCACAACTGAAATAAGAAAAATAAAAATTCTGGGCTAGGCATAGTGGCTCATGCCTATAATCTCAGCACTCTGGGAGGCTGAGACAGGCAGATCACTTGAGGTCAGAAGTTTCAGACCAAGCTGCCAACATGGTGAAACCCTGTCTCTACTCAAAACACAAAAATTAGCTGGGTATGGTAGTAGACGCCAACTACTCAGGAAGCTGAGGAAGGAGAATCCTTTCAGCCAGGGAGTCAGAGGTTGCAGTGAGACTGAGCCACTGCACTCCAGCCTGGGCAATGGAGCAAGACCCTGTCTCAAAAATAAAAACAAACAAAAATTTGACCTGAGGCTCCCAGGCCCAGAAGAAACAAACCTTGAGACATCTTCATGTTGGCTAGAATCTCTGCTGGCCCAAACACCCCTTCTCAGTCTCCCTCCTCATTGGCCCCATGACCTTTATTAAATACTGACATTCCCCACAGCTTTGGCCTTCCCACCCAATCCATCTTCCCTAGATGATCTTAGCCACGCTCATACAAATCTGCCACAGGCTAAAGGTGCCAGATCTAAATCTAGCCGAGTTCCCACCTGAGCACCCAGTTAGTTTATTCGCCTGCCTTCCGGACACTCTCTTGGATGTGCCATTGGACCAGGCTTGCTTGACTGCGCTCATTATCTGCCCTTTCCCTGCATTTCCTAGCCTGGTTAATGGCATTAGGGCACCTAGGTCAGAGCTTGGTTGATCTCTTTGCTTTCTCTCTCTCTCCTTATCATCTGCACTGCCACATCTCAGTTCCTGCCCTCACCATTTCTTGCCTGGTCTCTTTTTTTTTTAATGCTAGTATTCTTCCTTCATTTTTTCTTTTTGCCTGGTCTCTTATGATCAGTCTGTAACTGGTATCTCAGGTTCCTGGCATCATGCTCCCCAAAACTGCCCAATGCACAATTTAAAATGCAAATGTGACCTCTTTCGTTCCCGAAACTCTCCAGTATACCCCCATCTCCAGGAGCCCAGACAGTGTGCAAAGTATCCAAGATCTCTGACTACTTAAAGCTTCCTCTGCCATCATTCTCCCAGATGCACGTGGGACTCTCACAGGGCCAAAGTCTTGTACTACTTGCCCACTCCATCTGTTTCACCCCACCACGCCCTTGCACACAATGTTCCTTCTGTCTGGAATGCCTGTACCTGCCTTGTCTGTTTACATGTCTGTTTCCCTATTAGATTTTGAGTTCATGTTTCTACATCTAACACCTCACACATGATCTGTGAGGCCCTGCAACTCTGATCCTTGCTGGCCTCTTTACCTCGTCCTGCTTTGTCCTTTCTCCAACCACACAACCTTTCTTACCTTCCCGACTCAGTCAGATTCCCTCCACCATGATGCTTTCAAAGAACTATGGATCTTCCCTTCACAGCACTGAATCCCATGGCAATTTTACATCCATTTCAGTGACTGTGCAGTGAATGTGAGTGTCTCCCACTAGAACATGAGCTCCATAGGATTAAGGGGTTAGGTCTAGTACTCAATGTAATTTTTTTTTAAGAGATGAGGCTGGGTGTGGTGGCTCATGCTTGTAATCCCAGAACTTTGGGAGGTTGAGGTAGGCAGATCATGAAGTCAGGAGTTCAAGACCAGCTTGGCCAATATGATGAAACCCTGTCTTTACTAAAAATACAAAAATTCGCCAGGCATGGTGGCACATGCCTGTAATCCCAGCTACTCAGCAGGCTGAGGCAGGAGAATCATTTGGACCCTGGAGGTTGCAGTGAGCCAAGAACGAGCCATTGCACTCCAGCCTGGGTGACAGAGTGAGACTCCCTCTCAAAAAAGAGAGAGATGAGGTCTGGCTATGTTGCCCAGGATGGTTTCAAACTGCTGACCTCAAGTGACCCTCCTGCCTCAGCCTCCCAAAGTGGAATTACAAGCATGAGCCACAATGCCTGGCCATAAATTTGTTAAGTGAATAAGAGCACACAGTTCTTACAGACATTAGGGGCTACGTGATGTAGGAGACAGAACTCAACTTTAAGAGCCAAACAGGCCTGGTTTCAGTCTCACCTCTGCGACATATTATGTGACTTTGGGAAAGTTGCCAGATCTCACCTAAGGTGGATTCTTCATCTATAAACAAAACATAATACCCACTTCATAGATATATACCTGAGCAGAGCTTAGTAGAAGCTCAAAAAACAGTAGCAGTTACCCTAGGTCCCCAGGATGCCTGCCAAATAAATATCTAATTCAATGTGACTTCTTGTTTTAGAAGACGCTTTATGATTATGAAATGTATTTTTGTCATTCTGAAGTTATTTTGGATGTGGAGACTCACATTTTAAAAATCCGTTGGTTTATTCCTACTTTGCAGATGGGAAAACTGAGGTTCAAAGAAGCAAAGTGACTGTTCCAAGGCTGTACAGTTAGTGACAGAGTTACAAATCTGGTCCACGTGAATGACCAAGCTAATTTGTTTATTTATTTGGAGATCTCACCCTGTTGTCTAGGCTGAAGCTCAGTAGCACGATGACAGACTCAACCTCCTGGGCTCAAGCGATTCTCCCACCTCAGCCCCCCGAGAAGCTGGAACTACAGGCATGCGTCACCATGCCAAGCTAACATTTTAAAATTTTTGTAGAGACGAGGGTCTCACTTTTTTGCCCTGGTCTCAAACTTCTGGCTGTAAGCAATTCTCCTGCCTTGGCCTCCCAAAGTCCTGGGATTAAAGGCATGAGCCGTTGCATCTTGCCCAAGCTAATTTTTTTTTTTTTTTTTTTGAGACAGAGTTTCACTCTTGTTGCCCAGGCTGGAGTGCAATGGCACCATCTCGGCTCAGTGCAACCTCCACCTCTCCGGTTCAAGTGATTCTCCTGCCTCAGCCTCCCGAGTAGCTGGGATCACAGGCATGTGCCACCACACCCAGCTAATTTTGTATTTTTAGGAGAGGCAAGGTTTCTCCATGTTGGTCAGGTTGGTCTTGAACTCCTGGCCTCAGGTGATCTGCCCGCCTCAGCCTCCCAAAGTGTTGGGGTTACAGGCATGAGCCACCGCGCCCGGCCGCCCAAGCTAATTTTTAAAAACTCAGAATTAAGTGCTGTATCTATCAAATTACAAATGACACCCTTTAGTTCCAGGGCTCCTGTACTCAAGAGTCAGGCTGGCAGAATTGGAAGTGCTGTAGGTAGGGCTGTAATCTGAAGATGCAGGTTCTGATCCTGTTCACACTCAGGTCCCCCACGTGAAAGGCAAGAGTAAACATGAAATACTGTGATTTCTCCTTATTTCATGTACAAATGCTAGACAAGTGTTAACATCTTCGTGGACTCACTTTTTTTCAGGGCTATTATAAACTCTTTTTTTTTTTTTTTTTTTTTTTTTTGAGACAGAGTCTCACTCTGTCACCCATGCTCGAATGCAGTTGGTAGAGTCTCAGCTCACTTCAACCTCCGCCTCCCAGATTCACGCAATTCTCCTGCCTCAGCCTCCGGAGTAAGTAGCTGGGATTACAGGCATACACCACCATGCCCATTTAATTTTTGTATTTTTAGTAGAGATGGGGTTTCACCATGTTGGCCAAGCTGGTCTCGAAATTTTGACCTCAGGTGATCTGCCTGCCTCGGCCTCCCAAAGTGCTGGATTACAGGCTTGAGCCACTGCCCCTGGCCTACTATAAATTACTGAAGGGCAGATGCTGTCATCTTTTTCCGCATTCTCCATAGCACATTTTACCGATGGTTTGAAATCAGAATAAAAATGTGTTGAAGGAATGAAAAGTAGCCTGAGTGAATGGAAGAATGTCCTCTATTTCCTGTTTCCAGCTCCAGCTCCCCGTCCCTCCTTGGGGTGGCTGGATAGGAGATAACCATCACTCAGGCCAGGCCCTAGGGCAGGAAAACGGGTTTGTCATGGAAGGAAATTGAAGATGCTGCATTTACATTGGAGATTTGCTCTCAATTTCCTATCAGACTGCGAGCTTCCTGAGTGGGGTATAGGCGCCTGTCATTCATTTGTGTTTCCACTGCTCAGCTTCCAGGGTTGGTATGGCTCTCAAAATGCTTTGACATTGAGTAGACAGGAGATCTGAGGACCAAAGGCTCCGGTTCACATGGAGCAGAGAGAGGACAATGTTCCCATCCTTAGACTGCTCTCAGGGAAAATGGGCTTGCTGGTGAAATAGAGATGGGTGGGCTGGAAATGGCACGCACAAAAGAGAGGCATATGCCCCCCACCCACTCACACCACAATTTTGAAGGAAAACTTTCATCCTAGTGTAGGGAAAAGGCAACTTTCCCAGGATGTAATGAGGAACATTTTCAAGTCGTAAGGAAAAGGAACATCTTTATATCATTCATTCAATTCGGGAAAAAATTTTTTTTTTAATCCTGTCAAGCCTGGATCCCTGTATCCATCTACTTAGAATATTCTTTCCTTCTCCCTACTCCTTTCTTCTTTTTGTTATTTTCTTCTGCTGCTGTTGTTGTTTAAAACAATTCTTTTCTATATTGGAGCAAGAAACAGTTCACCAGACTGTGAGGATTTGGCCCACGCTGTGAAGCAAAGGAGCTCTCTAAACTCAATTTTCTTTCTTCTTTTTAAGTCCCCCTCCGCGCCTCCCCCCGCCCCCGGCCACGACGTCCCTCGGGAGAGACAACAGAAAATAATTGATCCATCATCCAGCACCAGGCCCAGAAGATTTACATGCAAACTCCTCCTCGATCCCCTTCCCCTTTCTCAAATTTAAAATCCTGGAAGGAAAAAAAATTTCTAAAAGTAGCAGGAACCCTGCTGGCCACCCCTCACCCCTTACCAGGTGAGAGATGTGGGGGGATAACTCACCACGACCCCCCCAGTCTCCTCCCGCGTCACACACGCCGCCCCTCTCTGGTGTGGAACCACTTAAGATTTGAGTAAAACTCCCCTCTTGCCCTGCTAGACAAGTGGAGACGGGATCTGGAAGCTTTTAGGGGACGGAGGTAGAGGTTCGGGAGCAGAAGGAAAATTCCCCCAAACGTTCGTCAGACCCAAGACAGTCGTCTCCTCACTCAAAATTGCCCATCACCCCCCGTCCCGCCCCCCACCATTAACTTTCGATTAAGACCTCCTCCTTAGGGCAACTAAACTTTAGTTTGCACAATTAAGATTTGCCGGGGAAGAAGCAGGAGGAAGAAGCCGCAGCTCCGAGCCTTTCTCCTTCCCCTCGCTCCCTCCAAGCCCCCCGCCCCAACCCTCCAGCTCCGGGCCTCCGAGTTCCTGAGTTTTCTCACTCTAAGGTGCCACTGAACACAAAGAACCATAATGGGCTCCTTTGTGCTGACTACGGGGCAATTACGCGTCGGAGTCCAGGTCCCTTTAAGAGCCTCTTAAAGAGACAGATTCCCATTTTTCGGAGGGTTATTTAAGGGTGTCTGTCGGGGAGGGCGAGGGGGGTCTACGTGTAAAGTGAAGTGAAACTTTCGCCTGGGCTCCAGAAAGGGCGGACCAGAAAAGGTCTTTGTAAATTGACAGGCTTTTCATTAAGTCTCTCTGTTTTAATTTTTAGATTTGAGATTTTTCACTAGATTTGAAAAATTGAACTAGGAATAGCTGGGGTTCGAGGATCGGGGGCGGGGGCAAGGATTTAAAAAGTCCCCACCTGGCAGAGCACCTCGGCCCCGGGAAGAGGAGTAAGCCAGGGTTGAGTAGCGTGGGTCCACCGCGGCTCTGGGGAACGTGTGTTCCCCGGTCTCGCCGGGTGGACTCCGGAGAATCCCAGGCTGGGCAAACAGCCCTTAGTATAATAATAGCTTGTCTCTTTAAAAAGCAAAAGGGTGGTGGGGGGGAAAGTTTTGTTGGCATCTGGTTTCTGATCTCATTATGTTGTGGTCGACCAATCCAGCCCTCGGGCCTGGTCCTCGGGTTTAAATCTGATTGGCCGACAGCACATTTTGGGATGGTGCCTAGAGCTCGACGGGGCGGTTTCAAGGATCCCTTTTTTGGGGGGCTGAGGAGAGGGCGGGGCCGCCAGCGGGGGCCCCCTTGAAACCGACTAATTGGGATCGGAGAGGCCGAGGTGAGGGCTGGAGGAGGCACAAAGAAGTCGCTGGGTGCTGAAGGGAGGGGAGAGGGGGAGCTGAGAGGCGAGACGAGGAGGAAGAGGAGAGAGGGCAGCGGCGCGCGGTGTCTCGGGCGGCTCAGTCCGACCGCGGCGAGCAAGCGGGCAGGCGCGCCGCCCCCTCCCCCGCCCGGCCTCCCCAACTCTGCGGCTGTGAGCAAAGTTTGCAAAGAGGCGCGGGAGGCGGCGGCCGCAGCGAGGAGGCGGCGGGGAAGGAGCGCAGTCTCCGGGTTGGGGGCGGGGGCGGGGGGAGCCAAGGAGCCGGGTGGGGGGCGGCGGCCAGCATGCGGCCCCGCAGCGCCCTGCCCCGCCTGCTGCTGCCGCTGCTTCTGTTGCCCGCCGCCGGGCCGGCCCAGTTCCACGGGGAGAAGGGCATCTCCATCCCAGACCACGGCTTCTGCCAGCCCATCTCCATCCCGCTGTGCACGGACATCGCCTACAACCAGACTATCATGCCCAACCTTCTGGGCCACACGAACCAGGAGGATGCAGGCCTAGAGGTGCATCAGTTCTATCCACTGGTGAAGGTGCAGTGCTCGCCCGAACTGCGCTTCTTCCTATGCTCCATGTACGCACCCGTGTGCACCGTGCTAGAACAGGCCATCCCGCCGTGCCGCTCTATCTGCGAGCGCGCGCGCCAGGGCTGCGAAGCGCTCATGAACAAGTTCGGTTTTCAGTGGCCGGAGCGCCTGCGCTGCGAACACTTCCCGCGCCACGGCGCGGAGCAGATCTGCGTGGGCCAGAACCACTCCGAGGACGGAGCGCCCGCGCTGCTCACCACCGCACCGCCGCCTGGTCTGCAGCCCGGCGCCGGGGGCACCCCGGGCGGCCCAGGCGGCGGCGGCACGCCCCCGCGCTACGCCACGCTGGAGCACCCGTTCCACTGCCCGCGCGTCCTCAAGGTGCCATCCTATCTCAGCTACAAGTTTCTGGGCGAGCGTGACTGTGCCGCGCCCTGCGAACCCGCGCGGCCGGATGGTTCCATGTTCTTCTCGCAGGAGGAGACGCGTTTCGCGCGCCTCTGGATCCTCACCTGGTCGGTGCTGTGCTGCGCCTCCACCTTCTTCACTGTCACCACGTACCTGGTAGACATGCAGCGCTTCCGCTACCCAGAGCGGCCAATCATTTTTCTGTCGGGCTGCTACACCATGGTGTCGGTGGCCTACATCGCGGGCTTCGTGCTCCAGGAGCGCGTGGTGTGCAACGAGCGCTTCTCCGAGGACGGTTACCGCACGGTGGTGCAGGGCACCAAAAAGGAGGGCTGCACCATCCTCTTCATGATGCTCTACTTCTTCAGCATGGCCAGCTCCATCTGGTGGGTCATCCTGTCGCTCACCTGGTTCCTGGCAGCCGGCATGAAGTGGGGCCACGAGGCCATCGAGGCCAACTCTCAGTACTTCCACCTGGCCGCCTGGGCCGTGCCGGCCGTCAAGACCATCACCATCCTGGCCATGGGCCAGATCGACGGCGACCTGCTGAGCGGCGTGTGCTTCGTGGGCCTCAACAGCCTGGACCCGCTGCGGGGCTTCGTGCTGGCGCCGCTCTTCGTGTACCTGTTCATCGGCACGTCGTTCCTCCTGGCTGGCTTCGTGTCGCTCTTCCGCATCCGCACCATCATGAAGCACGACGGCACCAAGACCGAGAAGCTGGAGCGGCTCATGGTGCGCATCGGCGTCTTCTCGGTGCTCTACACGGTGCCCGCCACCATCGTCATCGCCTGCTACTTCTACGAGCAGGCCTTCCGCGAGCACTGGGAGCGCTCGTGGGTGAGCCAGCACTGCAAGAGCCTGGCCATCCCGTGCCCGGCGCACTACACGCCGCGCATGTCGCCCGACTTCACGGTCTACATGATCAAATACCTCATGACGCTCATCGTGGGCATCACATCGGGCTTCTGGATTTGGTCGGGCAAGACGCTGCACTCGTGGAGGAAGTTCTACACCCGCCTCACCAACAGCCGGCACGGCGAGACCACCGTGTGAGGGGCGCTCCCAGGACGGACCCGCGCGGCGCTAACCTCCGCCCGGGTGGGGCCCTACGGACTCCGTATTTTATTTTTTTAAATAAAGAACGATCGAAACCATTTCAATTTTAGGTTGATTTTTAAAAGACAACTCTCTGCCCAACACCCCCACAAGGTTTGTAATTAAGACTGTAAATAGTCTTTGTAAATTTAATTATATATATTTTCTATTTAAAAGAAAAAAGGAAAAAAAAACCCCAACGGTGTGGGCACCAGGGCAAGAATGAGGGGTGTGTGTGTGTGTGTGTGTAAGTGGGGGGCGTAATTGGGGGAAGGGTTTACTTTCTTGAGAGCCCTTCAAAACCCGCCCTTACTTTGGAGTTTTTTGGTGATATGGCAGGGCTGGGCCTGCTGGGAGAGGCACCCAGCCTACGCTGTTTTTGTTGGCTTTGAGTCGTTGGGAGTTCGTTCCATTCAACTAATATAAAAGCCAAATTTATGAGGCTCATCACTGACGCTGGGCCTGTGGAAGCTGTTGGATATTTTTGAACAGGACTTGGATTCGTCTTGTTTCCTTCCCCATTTTCTTTCCCTCCTCATTTGTCCTGTTTTCTTCACTCACTCTTTGGAAAAGTCCCAACTGAGATGAAGATGTGGAAAAAAAACATCGAGGTCGGGGGGTGCTGGTGGGGAGAGGGCGGAGATCGGGTGGGAATGGCCTCGGGCCCCCTGGCCCACTCCGCTGCAGGCTGGAAGATCTTTCCCCTCTCTGGCTTCTCTTCGTTTCAATTCGCTGCTCCAAATGCTTCCAGTGGCCCGAAAATGCTTTGTGAAGTGTGTTTTGAAACAGCCCGGCACCAACACACACCACCAGGAGTACTGATCCTGCCTTCCTGCATGTCCAGGGGAAGCATTCGCCTTTGAGCATTTGTTTGCAAATCTGGGGGTTCTGAGATCTCATAGCATCTCTCCCCTTCTTTTCCGGCGGTCTGTTCACCCCCCAGCCAAAAATTTCCTGCGTTCAGGTTAGCAGTTTCTGGACTGGTTTGTGTGGGTTTTTGTTGTTGTTTGGGGCTTATTTTTTTCAAAAAGCAATAAAGACGGGTGGGTTGGAGGGAGGGGACTGATGGGCTGATGGGCTTTTTAGTTTTCCTTTGACAGAAAGACTGGTTTCTTTAAAACTTGTCCAGAAAAAAATGAAAAAAAAAAAAAAAAAGGTGGTGTCTTTGCTTTAGAAGAAGGCTCTGGACAGGGTCTTTGTGGCTGTGGGGGTGGGTTGAGTGTTTACATGACATTCTATATCACAAGATTGATAGAATGTTTAAAGCAGATGTTTCTTATCTTCCTCCTACCCCCTCACAAATAAAAGTCAAGACTTTTCTTAAGTTAGCTGCCTGAGAAGTGATGTCTAAAAGTATCCTGGCTGGTGTGAGAACTCCGGTTTCCAACACACATTATTTCCCTCAACGATTTGGAATATTTTAGAATTTTAATTCCAAAGGATTGGTTTGAATACAAGTATGCCACGTAACTCAGTTTTCACCATCTCCCGTTTCTTAGCAGTGTAAATTAAAAGCTAATAATCATAATAATAAAATGCATTTAATTATCTTCGAGAGATCTATCCCTTTAATTGTATTTAACAGGGTTGTAACATTTTATTAGTTTAACCGAACCACACCTCCTCCTCCCCTCTCCTCTTTACCTACTTGGTTGGGGGTGGGGCAGAGAAGAGTGCTCCCAGCCCTGGACCTTGCTTTCTCAGCTAAATGGTGATGGGGTAAATGGCGCCGCCTTACCACCCTTTGTTGGCTGTCTCGGGACAAGGGAGAAAGTAAGTTAGAACCCCTACTTCCAAGTGTTTGCGTGTGTTAGTTTATGTTGGGGGAGGGGAACTGGAAATGTTTGGTGGTAATTGAAGTCATGTGGGGTATTGTTTAGAACTGTATGAAGCCTGTGGATTTCAGCAGCACCCCCTCCCAAAAATATATAATTTCCCCCCAAATCATCTGTGTCAGTGGCTAGTTAAAACTAGCTTTTTATCAAATGATAACGAGTGTGAGATCTAAACGTGAGGTTTCCTCAACTATCAAAGAAGCAAGTGGGAGGAGGTGTCACCGCCCCTTGGCTCCATTTGTTGCAAGATTCTAAAGGAACCCCGCAAAGGCTGCAGGAAAGAGTAAAATTACAAATTATGAGTGCCTCTCCTTGTAATAATGGTGAAAGCCGAGAATCAGGTGGGATTTTCCAGTGCCTGGTATTGAGCCCAGTGGGAAGAGGGGCTGGTCTCTGTTGAAGACTGGGGAGAGTCTCTCCCACCTCTAAGCCCCCCAGGATCGTGGCTCTGTGTGCTTTGGGTCCATTTGTCCCTGGACCCTCGAACTGAGCAACCCCCTCCTCAAAGTCTGCTGCCAACATAAAGGAAGAAGGCCTGAGAAACTGACAAAATAGGTTATATGACTGAGGAGGAAGACAGATGATAAGACAGTTGCATCTTTTGGAAAGAACAGATCTTACAGATATCCTTCCCCTTTTGTGGGGGAATGGGTAGCCAAGGACTGAATTACCCTGCTGAAAATTGTGGTGTGGGGAGAACCCTCCTCTCCACACCCTTCTCCTGTTTCTTAAATGAAACATTCTTAGAGGAAGGAAAGCTTTAGACCACAGTTTGGGGAATTTTGGATAAGGAGGAGAAAGTGCCCTGGAGGAAGACTCAGAGGTAATCCACCTGAGCTCATGGCCACACAGGGAGAGGGCACCTCAGCTCCTTTCTTCAGAAAACTCAGTTAAAAACAGGAGCTTAGAGATCTGCTTTTGGAGATTTCTAGGTCACCCTATGAGCAGGAAAAAAAAGTTTCCTCATTGTTTAGTGGGCTGGTCCCTCCCTCTGGAAGAGCGAAGCTTTGTGTTTGTTGGAGGGTCAGGGCCAAGAAGGAAATACCTTCACCTGTGGCGCCTGGGCCTGGGGCAGGTCTCTGGTCCACAGCTGCTTTCTGCCCTCCCCCAGGGCAATGCTCCGGGGTTTCAAGGTCCCGGGGACTTCTCCTCCTGACTGCCCACTCTTGTTGATCAGGCTTCCCTCCTCCCAGCCCAAACTTCCCTCCAGAAGACTTTAACATTCGTTCCAAACTTTTTGCCCTTTAGCAAGATTCTCTAAGAGCCAGCTCTAGAAAAATGCCGCTAAACTTTCTCAAAACAAAATTCTTCTGAACATCCTCAAAGAATTAAGATTAGGTTCAGCTCAGTGGGATGGGGAACTGCTTTTTGTTCCAAAAACTCTTCAGGAGAGTGGGGAGATGCTGTCCAGGGGCGGGGTGTGAGGGGGGCGTTGGTGGTGCCTGCCATGGGGTCTTGAGTCTGTGTTTGAGCTGGGCCAGCCCTGCCTTCTGCAGTCTTGCCACTCACTGTACCACGGTCCCTCCTCTAGAATCACTCTTACCTTAAATGGATGTTAAACTTCTGGGGGCCACTGATCCTCTGAGAATCTCAAAACTCTTTGGACTTTTTCCTGGAAAAAAAAAATGGCCAGACACCCCATGAATGTGCAATTGTGTGTAGCTCTAGGAGGTTTCTAGATCTTCCCTCCCTGCCCTCTCTTCCTACCTGCCTGCCCCTAAGCTAGTTTTCCAGTCCCTGGTCTAGACTTTTTTTTTTTTTTTTTTTTTTTTTGAGACTGAGTCTCGCTCAGGCTGGAGTGCAGTGGCGTGATCTCAGCTCACTGCAACCTCCACCTCGGGTTCAAGCGATTCTCTTGCCTCAGCCTTCCGAGTAGCTGGGATTACAGGTGTGCGCCACCACTCCTGGCTAATTTTTGTATTTTTAGTAGAGATGGGGTTTCACCATGTTGGCCAGGCTGGTGTCGAACTCCTGACCTCAGGTGATCCACCAGCCTCGGCCTCCCAAAGTGCTGGGATTACAGGTGTGAGCCACTGCTCCCGCCTGGTCTAGACATTTCCTAGTCCTGGTTATTAGCGACCTCTCCTCCTCTAAAGGATAACCTTTACCTTCTCAGACTTCAATATCCCTAGTCTCTAATCACCTCTGCTACAGAGACGGGGTAGGGTGAGGACAGAACAACCACTAGGCCAACAAAAGCAGGAGAACCCATGAACCAGATTATTCACTCAGCTCAATCCTGCCCCTCAATCAGGTAACAAGTGATCAAGATGCAGCAGAGTGGAATACGAATGAATAAAATTTATAGTTGGAGAAATGGAGAGAGACAGACAACGTATGGCGAGCCGAGCCTTTGGCATGCTTTGGTACTGCTCACTGCAGTAGCGGCTCTGAGTACTTGCGGCATTTTTCTAACCTCTGAGTGTGTGTCCTGATTTGTAAAAAGCCTGAGAGTACCTGTCTGGTGAAGTTCTGAGTGGTAGATGAGACCATATATCTATGGAGCCCCAGGCAGTAGAAGTTCAGTACATTGTAGCGCTTTTCCAATCACTCAGAATACATTTCTTTCTTTCTTTTTTTTTGAGACAAAGTTTTGCTTTTCTTGCCCAGTCTGGAGTGCAATGGTGTGATCTCAGCTCACAGCAACCTCCGCCTTCTAGGTTCAAGTGATTCTCCTGCCTCAGCCTCCTGAGTAGCTGGGATTACAGGTATGTGCCACCGCACCCGACTAATTTTGTATTTTTAGTAGAGATGAGGTTTCTCCGTGTTGGTCAGGCTGGTCTTGAACTCCCGACCTCAGGTGATCCGCCTGCCTTCACCTCCCAAAGTGCTGGGATTACAGGCGTGAGTCACCGCGCCAGTCAGAATACATTTCTAAAAATAGAATCACTGGGTCAAAAGATGGGCATAAGAGAAATGTTACCAATAGTTTTGAAACTATTCCCTATCATTTAAAGGGACCACACTTTTCCCTTCCCAGCACTTCCCTATCATTTCCCCACTCTGAAGAGGTACATCTAACTGCCCTTAGAATATGGACCAAGACCAGTCTTAGCTGCTTCCTGCTGACAGGGGGCATTGTTTTGGGGAAAACAGCAGTCAGACTCCTCCCAGAGGTCTATTTAAGGGTTCCTGGCAAAGGGGAGCCATCATCCTAGGCTCTGGTCGCCTGACTGTTTGAAGTTTGGTGGCTTCTAGGCTCGAGAGAAAAAAAAAAGTTTTATAAGTTTAAGTATGCATGAGTTAAACATGCGTATTATACAAGGAAAGAATTTAGTGCCAAAGATCACAGAGACAAGAAGTAAAATATACTAACAACATTGTACCCTGAGCTGTAAGAAATTAAGCCTTGTATGGGAGTGGTTCGACTTTAGAAGAGATAACTATTCTTGCCATGTCTTTTAGCAGTTAAAGGTACACCCTGGGAATTCTGGGGTCTGTGGGCTTACCCAATGGTCATTAAAGGTTTTGCCTCTTTCCTGCATCTCCTCTCTCTTTCCTGGGCCTCCTGGTCTCTATTTTATAAAAGACTGAGGTGGCTACTTTCAGGAGATCCTCTAAAGTACTATCTGGTCCCAGGGCCTGTTTTTGTAGCTTCCCTCTGATGTCAGGAGCTGCCCAAGTAATACGTTGATCCTTTAGGATTAATTGTCCCTCAACTGAATCAGGAGATGGAGAGATGTGCTTTACCAAGGCCCCTCTTAGCCTCTCCAGGAGGGGAGTGGGATTTTCCTTTCCAAATCCCTGGTTGATCATGGACAACCTAGTATAATTGGGAGACTTGGTCCTTGTTCAATGGTATTGAAATAAATGGTCCCTTCCTGAGGCCAAGCCAGTCCTTCCCGTAAATCATAATTTGGTCAAACCTTTGTGCAGAGGGCTATGCTCTGTCACCCAGGGTTAAGTACAGTGGTACAATCGTAAATCACCGTAATCTCGAACTCCTGGGCTCAAGCAATCCTCCTGTCGCAGCCTCCTGAGTAGCAAGAACTACAAGCACATGCCACGACCCCTACCCCTGATATGTGTGTGTGTGTGTATATATATATATATATATATATATATATATATATATATATATACACACACACACACACATACATATATATAAATATGTATATATATAAATATATATATAAATACATATATATATATATATATATATATTTTTTTTTTTTATAGAGACAGGGTCTTGCCGTGTCACCCAAGCAGGACTCTTAACTCTTGGCTTCAAACAATCCTCTCCCTTCGGCCTTTTAAAGTGTTAGAATTACAGGCCCAAGCCATGACAGCCATCCCAGTGATGTCCTTTTGAATTGGTGATGTAGAACATTCTGTCATGAGCCCATGGAGCTGGCCAACTCCAAATGTTATCTCTTCCTGTTTCTTCCCCTGGCCTTCTCACCCTAGGAGATATGCAGGCTGATTCCATTCCCAAAGGAGTGACCAAATGATTCTTGAATTCAGACCAGCATAGGAATAAATACTAGGAATATGTTCTTCATGTTTCTTTCTGTAAGCCTGTAACATGTAAAAACAGAGACTTTTCACATCTCTGGCCAGGCAAAAAAATGTAATCTTTTTCTTTTTTGAGACAGAGTTTCGCTGTTGTTTCCCAGGCTGGAGTGCAATGGCATGATCTCGGATCACTGCAGCCTCTGCCTCCCAGGCTCTAGCGATTCTCCTGCCTCAGCCTCCCAAGAAGCTGGGATTACAGGTCTGTGCCACCACACCCAGCTAATGTATTTTTAGTAGGGTCGGGGTTTCACTGTGTTGGTCAGGCACCTGTAATCCCAGCTACTTGAGAAGCTGAGGCAGGAGAATCACTTGAACCCAGGTCTCGAACTCCTGACCTCAGGTATCCAACCACCTCAGCATCCCAAAGTGCTGGGATTACAGGTATGAGCCACCACACCCAGCCATAATCATACTTTTTAAACCATATTCAAGTTATAAGGAATACACGCGCTGAGACAGGTCAGGCTGTAATTGGGAAATTGAGACTCCTTCACATATAAAACTCTGGGCTCCATTCTTGCTGCCTATATGTGTTTCTGGGACTTCTTGGCCTAAGGACTCGACCCTTAATGTTCGGCCCTCTGCCTGGTGCCTGGCCTGTTGCTTTCTAGTCTCCCAGTCTGGAGTCCTGCTCCCTGACCCGTGCTTTCCTAGGCCATACCTCTGTCTCCCCACACTCAGGGATCCTGGGTCACTGGATCTGACCTCTTGCTTGCTTACCCCATGGTTCATGCACGCTACTCCTTCCACCCTTTACTTTCTGTGATTTCTTGTCCCCCAACCTCCTTAGCTGCATTGCCTGCCTGCCCTTAACTCTGGCTCCTCCCACCACTGTGTTCTTGCTATTGCTCAGTTTCTGGGACGACTCTTCCCTTACCTCATGTTCCTGATGCTTGCTCCAGACTGACAAGTCAAGAGGGTGAGATGGCCAGGCGCAGTGGCTCACACCTGTAATCCCAGCACTTTGGGAGGCCGAGGTGGGCGAATCGTGAGGTCAGGAGCTTGAGACCAGCCTGGCCAACATAGTGAAACCCTGTCTCTACTGAAAAAATTAAAAACAATTAGCTGGGTGTGGTGGCGGGCACCTGTAATCCCAGCTACTCGGGAGGCTGAGGCAGGAGAATCACTTGAACCCAGGAAGCGGGAGGTTGCAGTGAGCTGAGACCGTGCCACCGCACTCCAAGCCTGGACAACAGAGTAAGACTCCATCTCAAAAAAAAAGTACATACCATTCTTTTATTCCTAGTGCTCCTGTACTGGTTTAGGGTCTCCAAGCTTCTAGCCAGGAGTCTTGACTTAGTTCTGCCCGCAGTCTTGCCTACTTGAATCCATGCCACACACAGCTGCCACATGTTTCCAAAACACCACTTTAAACATGCTGCCTCACTGCCAAACAAAAGTACACCCATGACGTCTGTCATGTGGGAAATTATCTTGCTGCAATAATAACCTCCAAGTTCATGACCACAGAGCTATCCCTGAGGTCACAGAACAGAAAGGCTCCTAGACAAAGCTAAAATGCTTGAATCACATGGTTTATTAAATCAACTTAAAACACAGAGCAAGATGCAAGGGAAAAGGGATGGGGCTATTTAACCAAGTTAGGGTAGGGTGCAAACTGCGGGGAGGACCATACTACCTGAATCTAGGGTGCATGGGTTCATCTGTTCTGTATCTTTTTCTATTTCGTCTCCTTCCCTGACGATGATGTTACAAGGGCCAGAGCTGACATTCAAGCCACAGATAGCTGTCCTGGTCCAGTGACACACGCTTGCTTTTTCAGACAGAGGAACAAGTTTGCAGGGCTATAACTGTAGCTGGCTAAATAGCCTGATGAGTAGCCACAATATATTTATATATCTTGAGTAGAGAGCACATGGGGCCAGAATAAATGTCACCAATGGGTTGAATTAAAGCCTTGTGTGGGAGGAG
>PVKV010034958.1:0-17141 GCA_004027835.1 Alouatta palliata | reverse complement strand
CCACTGCACCCAGCCATAATTCCTTCTAAGGCAGCCTTTGATCCAACCCCCCAAAAGAAAACCCACAGTCAACAGCATCTCAAAAGTCAAAAGTCTCTTTCTTATTTATCTATTAATTCTATTAGCTTTCTTTATTAAGTTTTAAACATATATTATCGGAATGAATAAATTAGTATCTGTCTATTTATTTGGAAAACCAGCTGGTATCCAAAGTAAAGCCAACAGTCTCAGCAGCTCTTAGATTCTGTAGCCGTAATATTGAGAAATTGCCATGTCTTTTCCCCGTTGGATGAAGAACTGCAGTTTCCCCAAAGAGGTGTATTTGGCAACATTCTCACGCTCTTGCTGAGCCTTCCTCTTCATGGCCTCACGCTCCGGCCTCTGCTCTTTTGTGATGGGTGTTGACACTACTGGCCCAGAAATGTCGGGTGTCTTCCACGGCCTGGGTTGTAAGCTGAAGTCTTGGATTAGAAACGGATTGTGAGGCTTGGGCAGTGACGGGAGGTTGGTCACAGCAGTGGAAACAGGCTCCCACTGGAGAGAAGAGCAAGATGATGTTTTGTAGGGTGCTGGCCTGGAAGCAGCAGACTGAGAGGCAGTAGGAGGCTGGTTATGGCTGGCTGAACCGGGTTGTGTTGCATTGGTCGAAATTGGCTGAGCTGATCTGGCAGGACCTGTCAAAGATGTGTTGGTAGGAGCCTGTTGGGATGGATTGACTGCAGTGGAGTGAGCTGAGTTAGTAGAATCAGGTTGAGCAGGGCAAGCCACAGCAGGCCTACATGAGGCCAGAGGGTGTGGCCGCCGAGAAACAGGTCGGGCTTGAGGTTTGTCCAGGGTTAGAAAGGGCAACGGTACCAACTTGACCTTCCCAGGTGGTGGCAACTCATACTGGGATGGAGATGGACACTCTTTTTCAGCACTGTCATCCAGTTTCTGTGCCTGGAGTTGAGTTTTCTCTGGGCCTTTCCCCTCACGTTGGGCATCCAGCCATGGTTTGAGAGCTGAGAATGGCTGGGGGTTCTGGGTGTTGCTTGAGCTTCCCAGAGTCCGGGAGGAAGATAATCCAGTTTTCTTGTTGGTCTTTTTCCCCAGCACATGGAAAACTTGCACAGACTCTTGCATGTGCATACCTAGGGAGCTTCGTGGCTTTTTGATGGTCTCTTGGCTAAGCTCAGGTTGATTTTTCTTCCGCTTCATATTGGGAATGATTTGCTTCTCTTCTCCCTTGACTTTGGTCCCTGACTGCTTCCTGTCTTCAGATTTCTTGGAGCTGTTCTCTCTGCTCCTTTTGGTCTTCTCCTGCCCATGCCTCTTAGTTGTGCGGCTCCTGCTGGATGCCGCTTTGTGAGGTTTGTTGCTGGAAGGTTTGCCCTCGTTCACAGAAGCGCTGTCTCTGGCGGTAGCACCGTAAGCAGTCACTTCTCCTTCTGCTAGGCTCTCTGGGTTCTTTGGCTGGATTTTGGCCTTGGGAGCACCCTGGATAGGCTCGGCAGCTTTATGCTTTTTCTTCCTGAGTTGATCGGAGTGATGCTTTAAGACACTTGACTTTTCCTGCACCTGTTTTACCTTGATGGCACTGGGATCTTTGGCTTTCTTTGAGGAGGGACTTTTGGGTTGGTCAAGATCTTGTAAGGAAATGAAGATGGAGGGAGTTTGGGGTTGGTCAAGACCTTGTAAGGAACTGAAGACGGAGGGACTTTGGGGTTGGTCAAGATCTTGTAAGGAACTGAAGATGGAGGGGAGGTGAGTATCTTCCACCAATGTAGTGATATCTGCAAGATCACTGCTAGACTCAATCCCATTTTCAAGTATCCCTTGGCCCTCAAGACTCAGGCTGTTGTTTCTCAGATTGGTATTTTTGGAAGCAGGCTGCTTCTCTTGGCCAAGAGTATCAATGCAGGACAGAAGGTGGTGAATATCAGGGATTGCTAAAGGAAGCAGTGGAGGATGTTGATTTTCTTTTGGGAACTGGTAGGCATCTAGAGGCTTTGACAGTTTGGTTTTCATCTCATCCAAATTCTTATTGTCGGTTTTGTCCTGGCTTGGAGCTGGAGACAGTGTCAAGAGATTAGCTGGACTCTGGACTGGAGGTATCACTGAAATGTCCTCAAGCTCATGTGATGGATGACTCTCAAGTAATAACTGGATATTTCTGCTACTGCAGGACTTGGAGAATTCTGAAGTTTGTGCCAGACAAAATGTCTGGCTTGGAGATTGCAATCCCAGGGAAGTATCCATCCCCAGGGAAGTTTCCATCACTACAAAGGAATCAAGGAAGAAGTCAATCCTTGGTAAGTGAGGTGCTCCCCCTACACACCAATGCAGCAATCGGATACCTTTGTAACATGGGCAAGTCATTTCTACTAGCTCTTCCTCAGGAGCATGGACAAGACCCTGCATTAAGGGATAGGCAATGACTTTTCTTGGTGGTTATCATTTGGTATGATTGTTTCTTGGCTTTCTTTGAATTTCATAGGGATTTTGTAAGCCAAATGAGAAGTGAAAGTGATTTTTAAATAGGAGATGTTTTATAAAGCCTCACGTTCTCATATAGGGTAACACTTTACACGATGGACTAGGGGAGAGAGTGGAGCCCTTCCTCTTGAAATATGTAAGCTAGCACAGATTCTGAGCCTGTTTGCTTTGGCGAGGATCTCTGAGGACAAGCTCTTAAATCCTATTGTAAGTTAAGGAAAATCAGAAGGTCTCTGCCAAGATAAGACTTCTGAAGTGCCTTCCAAAGAGTCTAAAGTAATAGATGAAAGAAGGACGTTACAGCGTCTGGTGCAGGGGAGCTGATCAGCCAGGGCACTAAAAAGTATGATATCTCTTGCGACTCTCTTAAATGTGGCATAGATGCCATTATAGTGTTCCACTTTCCCACTTAGAAGGTGTTCTTAGATAGAGTCTGAAAATGGAGAGCAATGCCCAAGAATAGTGGTTCAAATCTCAGGACTTAAATTCTGCCTCCCCATGGACTTACCCCTCAGCTATAGATTGGATCTTCCCTTTCAACGCTGTATTTATTCTTCTCCTTTCTTATTGTTTGTACTCACCTTGCAAACTGGTTTGTGTGATGTGTTGAGCAGACACAGAGTAATACATCCCAGAAGTGGAGACTGTTGGTAGATCATTTGGGGGCTGACCCTCCTTTAGCACCATCACCATTTCTGGTTGATGGGCAGAGGCCCTATTTCCTGTAGATGACACAGAGCCATAGGATTGCAGCCAGGGGCCAAGTTCGCCAGATAGATGAGGCCCCAGTGTGCCTGGATGATAGTAATAGACCTGGCTTCCTTTCTGGTAGGGAAGTGACAGGCTATGGCCCTGCTGATTTGGAATTTGAGATTGTATCCCCTGAACAAGGCTGGCAGATAGTGTTGGATATGGAGGGACTATAATATTGGCATGTGAAGTTTTGTCATGCTGGGCTGTCATAGACATGCAAGAGACAGCTGTGTTCTGGTCAGTGACAGTCACAGTGAAGTCCCTGAGTGAGGATGACTTCTTTGCTGTGCTTGCTGTAATGTCCCACTCAAAAGTGCCTGGGTAAGAGGCAGCTGAAGTGGAGCTGTGGCTTTGGCCGCTAACCCCAGACAACATAGCTGTCCTAGAATGTTGGTAAAGGTAGGCACTGCCCATGAGTGGCTGTAAAGAGGTGCCAGAGGCTGATGGCAGTAGCCATGCTGAGCCCACAGCTGGAACAGAGGCTCTGGAGAAGTTGGAGATGCTTCCTGTTAAGGAAGCTGCATTGCTCACCACAGGAAGAGAGCACTGCAGAGAATTTGCAGTTCCAAGTAAAGAGGTGTTTTGGAAATGTTCTGTAGGAAGGAAGAGAGAGATGAATAAACTGGTGAGATTGAGAAAATTTCACCTTATTTGAAGATCATCATTATCTTAAGGTTGTTGCAATCAGGAAGCCTCTAATACCGATCCTCACTGAGATACCAAAAGCCAAACACTTTATGATGGCCGTGAGTGCTGAAGCAGTTTGGTCCTGTTCTGATGAACTTCCTTTGTGTCCAGTACGGGCACAGATAGGCAGAAGACCCAAGAGGTCTGGGTTGGTACATTATTTCCTAGGCTAGAAGCAACCTTCTCCCTTCCCTATCTTTCCCTTGAATCTGGGCGAGTATTGACTCATAAGTATTTCGTAGAATGGGAGCATGTTAGAACTGGGAGGTCCTTAAAGAAGGACCTCATTTCATGAGTAACTGAGGCTGAGAGAGGTCAGATTGACCTGTTTATGTTTTACCATTATGTTAATATCATTACCATGACTTCCTTGCTAGGGCTCTTTTCTCTGAGCATAGACCAGAAACCAGGAGAAATAAAACTTTTAATATGGCAATTTTGGGCTACTAGAATATAGTACAGCTATGAGTTTTATAATCCTTACTGTCATGTTTTGCTTCTACAGGTCATGTGACATTTCCTAGCGTTTACCCTTAAGCCAGGCCATTGGTAAATCTGAAGCATCCTTCTTTGCCCTCTTCAAGCCTGGCTTCTTATCCTAAGTCAAAATACTACCTAATAGTTTCAGAAGAAATGGTTGTGTGTGTGTGTTTGTTTCTTTTTTGACAGAGTCTTACTCTGTCACCAAGGCTGGAGTGCAGTGGCTTGACCTCGGCTCACTGCAACCTCTGCTTCCCGGGCTCAAGCAATTCTCATGCCTCAGCCTCCCGAGTAGCTGGGATTATAGGTGCACACCACTGCATATGGCTAATTTTTTGTATTTTTAATAGAGATGGGTTTTCACCATGTTTACCAGGCTGGTCTCAAACTCCTGACATCAGGTGATCTGCCCCCCTCAGCCTCCCAAAGTACTGGGATTATGAGGTGAGCCACCATACTCGGCCTGGAAGCATCCTTTCTAAAATACATTTCTAAAATGTTTATATTAAAAACTGTCAAGTGTCATCTGTGTTCAAAAGGGCAACTGAGTAAAACAACTGAATGTGACTTCTGATAAACTGCTTTTTCTAGGGACACTCTATTCTAGCCTGTTTCCTTCCTAGTTTATTGATCAAAGCGTTTGCTAAAACCAACTTCATTTTGCCCTATTCTGAATAGGTTTCACTCTGTTGTCTTTCTGCTTTTCTTCTAAAATTTAAAATACGTTTTTTTTTCTCTTGAAATCATCGTGTCATTCTCCAGAGCATATCCCAAGGGTAAGTGTAGGGGACCCGGTCTTTCTGCTTTAATTTAAAATCCCAAATTCCTACCCTAGAATATCTGCCTCCTTATAACCCAGTACTCTTCATTTTCTCTTTCCATCTGGTTCAGAGAGGAATCTCTAGAGTCTGACTATTACTTTTGTTTGTTTGATTGTTTGTTTGTTTGAGATAGGGTCTGGCCTTGTCACACAGGCTGAAGTCCAGTGGTGTGAACATGGCTCACTGCAGCCTCAACCTCCTGGGCTCAAACAGTCAACTGATCCTTCCGCCTCAGCCTCCTGGGTACCTGGAATGCCCCCACACCTGGGCGATCTTTAAAAAAAATTTGTAGAGATGGAGTCTTGCCGTGTGGCCCAGACTGGTCTCGAATTCCTAGACTGAAGCGATTCTCCCATCAGGGACTCCCAAAGCACTGAGATTACGGGCGGGAGCTACCATGTTCAGCTGCATATTAAAAACATCACTATACATCACTAAATATAAAATAGTAAAGTTGAAATATTACTGAGGGAGATGTCCTCCCGAAGTGCTGAGATTATAGGTGTGAGCCACCATGCCTGGCTGAATATTTAAAACACGACTAAATTTAAAATAGTGAAGTTGAAATATTAGTGGAGGGAGGCTATTACACATGGACCACCACAGAATACGTTGCTAGTTTTCTATGCCACTTAGGTTTTCTCTCTGATTCTGTTGAAACAAACACCCTCAAAAAAGTCTGATTTCATTTTCTATACGTGTGTCCCTTAAGACTCAGCATTGGAAAAGAAAGAGGCCAGAGGGAATAACCAATCTATTATCCTAATGTAACAGATGAGGAAACAGATTTTGTGAGAGAATAAAAGAGTCCTCTAAAGTCACACAGCTAGTAAATGTCAAAGCCAAAACGGAAATGAGGTCTCTAGATATCTACTTGAATACTTTCCCTGTTATTCCAAGCTGTTTGGGAGTATAGGGGTAAGGAAATCTACAGTTAGGGGGAAAGAAGTCGAATGAAAAACTGTCAAGAAAGTTTCTCTCTTTACCTGACATGGTCAGAGAAGAAGAAACATCAACTGTAGATACAAGGGATGAAGAGACGATCCTAGTGGATGTCTGTGTGGCTGAAGCCAAGGAGTGCATGTGTCCAGTATGAAGGCCACTGGTCACACTGGTCACTGGTCACCTGCGATGATACAAATGTCCAGGCTAACCCAAGATTCTACCAGATGGCAGTAGGCTTGGTGAGCTAATGATGTCACAAAGCAGGCAGTTTAAAGGTGTGCGATAGCCAATAGGGAGGCCAGATTCCCAAGAAGCTGGGATTGGCTGGCAGAGGTGGTAGGAAAGCTGAAACAGTACTAAGTGGCTGAATTCCAGGGAGGTGAAATCCTGCAAGATCATCTGAGTGTTTCTTATACATGTTCACTTATATCGTTGACTAATATTTATATTTTATATGTCATATTTCCTAGTATAAAATACTATACATTGATAATTGTATAGTACATACACAGTATCCATGCGGAGAAAGGAAAGGGCCATCTAAGCTGAGCAATTACAGTTGTTGTAAAAGCATTTAAGTGAATCTGATGAATGAATTTACTGCTGCTTTTAAGGGCCAAAGGAAGAGACTAAAGAGCCCTGTTTTGTACCTTGGCTGAAGAGCTAACTTTGTTGACTGCCCCTTGTAGGAAATGACGTGGTCCAAAGCTCCTCTCTTTAAATTTCTTCTCCTTGAATCCTACATTCCTTGGGCCTGCCCAGGCTGGGCCAGGTTGGACTTGGATCTCTCTTCTGCTCTTCTTTGTTCCCGTTGATTTTAGGCATTGTTTGTGGGCCAAGCCCTGATCTTGCATTTTTATACTCATGGATATGACTTCCTATCAACTTCCAGAGCAGAGGTCTTTTCAGTGTCCTGACGTTTGGAAAACGGACTCTGCTCATGAGAGGCAAACACCAGAGAGGTAGAAGACAGGGATGACTGCAGACCTTCCCTTTTCTAGCCTTTGGTCACAATTCTTTTGCCCATAGTCTGCTACTTCTGGCTCCTTGGGCCACACAGACACCTTGCCATCTTGCTCTTTTATACCTGAGAGGCTTTCAGGGAACTTTCTTTCTTCTCATGTGAAAGCATCCAGGGTGGCAGTTACTTACAGCCTCCTCTCCACCTGAAGTCAGCAGCCAACATAGTGAAACCTTATCTCTATTAAAAATACAAAAATGAGTCGGGCGTGTTGGTGGGCACCTGTAATCCCAGCTACTCAGGGGGCTGAGGCAGTAGAATCGCTTGAACCCAGGAGGTGGAGGTTCCAGTGAGCTGAGATTGTGCCACTGCACTCCAGCCTGGGAGACAAGCATGAAACACTGTCTCAAAAATGAATAAGTAGATAAAAATAATAAACTAAAAGCAATCTACATTCTGTAGACATACTAATGAATGATATAAATGAGGCAATATGATAAAACAAAATGGAAAACTATGATTATTTTCTTCAGTGTACAAAAATCATGCAAGTTTCTGGACTATGCAGCTACATAAAGAATACTGAATTGTCTGTTCTGTTAATACAAAATACATATGTGTAATTGTTTCTCACAGAAACCAACAAATGCCCAGAAATCTCTTTGTTCCTGTACCCTCACCTTGCCTCTTTCGTATTCTCCACTAAATTCAACTCTTCATTTTGCCTGGCCCATGTACCCAAACATGGCCAACAGGGAATTCTAAAGACTCACAAAGTCCTGGGATTCTAGGCGTGAGCCACCATGCCCGGCCTGTAGATTGCTTTAAAATGCCCTGGTTTTTCTCCAGGTTTTTTTCCTTGTCATATTTTTAAGGAATACAACATTGCAAGACATACTGCATGTTTTTCTCCTAATGGTTGTTTCTTTTGCGACATCATGAACTATGTTGGCCTGATAGGTTTTGTGGAGAAAATCAAAGAGAGGTCTGTAAAAAAGGCACTGTGGTGAGTTGTGCTGTGTGCTCAAAGAAAGACAGAGATGTCTGCAGTCAGCTCAAGTTGACCTGGATTGCCTTGGTTTTTGTTTTCCTAGTTAGTGCTTTTCTCACTAACTTGTCTTCTCACTGTGGTAAATGAGTTAGGGCTGAGTTGCTGGTGATTTTGGTGTGGAATAAACAGTTTTGGGGAGGAAATCCGTGTATATAACTATTTTCCTTGGTGGTAAGCTTTTAGAGATACCTGAATTGATCTTTTCTTTTTTTCTTTTTTTTCTTGAGATGGAATCTCCCTCTGTCACCAAGGCTGGAGGTCAGTGGCATGATCTTGGCTCAGCAAAACCTCCGCCTCCTGTGTTCAAGCCATTCTCCTGCCTCAGCTTCCCAAGTAGCCTGGACTACAGATGTGAGCCACCATGTCTGCCTAATTTTGGGGCTAATTTTAGTAGAGACGGGTTTTCACCATATTGGCTAGGCTGGTCTCAAACTCCTGACCTCAAGTGATGCACCCGCCTTGGCCTCCCAAAGGGTGGGGATTACAGGCTGGGGTCCCTGGGCCCAGCCAGAATATTTTATAATTTAATGTCAAATTTGAATGTGGACTGGATGCGGTGACTCAAACCTGTAACCCCAGAATTTTGGGAGACCAAGGCAGGCAGATTACTTGAGGTCAGGAGTTCAAGAGCAGCCTGGCCAACGTGGTGAAACCCCATCTCTACTAAAAGTACAAAAATTAGCCAGGCGTGGTGGCACGCACCTGTAGTCCCAGCTATTCGAGGGACTGAGGCAAGAGAATCATTTGAACCCAGGAGGCAGAGGTTGCAGTGAGCTGAGATGGTGCTACCACACTCCAGCCTGGGTGACAAAGCGAGACTCCGTGTCAACAACAACAACAACAACAACAACAACGACAAATGATTGCAGATCCCTAATTGTAAGTTTGCTATGTTCGGCTAACATGTCTTTTTCTTTCACCAGTTAACAATTTATGTATATTGACACATTCTTAATGATGTGGAAATTTTCAGAACTGTCAATGTTTCTGTATTTAAAACTGGTTGAAATATTACTGTCTCAAAAGTGTTAGTAAATCTAGTGGCCTAGCTCTATGAATATTTATTTATTCAATAACTCTGACCTTTCTGATCCTCAGTTCACCCAACTCTAAAATGGTTGCAAAGATTACTAAACATATCTGTAAGATACTTCCATAAAATGGAAAATAAGAAGGAAAAAATTACTTAAAAAAATCTGCAATCCTAATTACTTACAGTTTAATCTGAAATTGAGTATTCTGTTTTCAGAGCGGCTGTAGTGCATGCTGTTCCTTTGCTGTTCCACTTGTAGCGGAATTCACCGTTTTCCTAACAGGCACAGATCTTTATGCTTGAGATTCTGTGGAAACCTTGGATCTGAGCTTCACTCTCAGTTGTTTATGGCACTTGCTAAAACCTAACTCCATTCTGTCCACTTCTAACATGATACCTGGTATGTGACGGAACCCAATAAAAGTTTGGCTGTGATGGGAACAGATGTTTGTACATTATTTGTGAAGGATAATTAGGTAGTATCGTTCACAATTTTAGGTCTGTATGCTTTTTTATTCTAGACATTCTACTTTTAGGAATGTAGATATAGCTGTATATGTGTTTAAGGATGTTCACATTGCAGCATTGGCTGTAACAAGATTTCAAAAGAACCTGAAAACAACAAAAGGTCCATTAATATTGAACCAGCAGAATACATTATGGTACTTTTAATTATGTTACTTATAATCCAGTGAATTCCCTATGGTCACTAAAAACTAGAATGTAAGTATGCATAAATTGACTGGGAAAATCAGTGTTCGAAATCAGTTGTAGAATCTGTTTAGTTGCTCCTTTTATATAAAAATAGAGCATCCTTTGCAAAACCCATAACAAAGTAACATTTTGAGAAAATAAAAACAATAGGGGATATACATATGTGTAAAAGTAAATCTGTATATGCAATATGCAAAATGTGAGTGTAAGCACTTGTAAATATTTAGAAGAACACACGAGGGCAGGGAGGGGTGTTCGGAGGAGGTAAGGGGCAGAGACAGAGGGTCTTCCCTGTGCCACACTGTTTGAATTCTGAAGGATACATACACGCCTTCATTGACCTGTGCTACCGGCCTCTGGCTAAAGAGGGCGCTGTAGCCACCAAAGTCTTGTGTACAAATCAAGCGTCTCGGTAAGCCTGTCTGGCTATGCCATCAGGACCGTCATGCCTAATAGCGAGACGCCGGAGGTCTGTGTGTGTGGCTTCTGAGTCTGTTTCGGTCTAGGGTCTTATCCTGGCACTGAGAATGCCGGACTGACACTTTTGGCTGGCTTGGCATTGGGTGGGTGGCTTCTTGGGACCCACATGAGCCAATGGCACCATCTCTGCAGTGGCCGGGGCCAGGGACACGGCTTTCCTGGACACTCCTCGGCCAAGAAGGGCAGAAACCACATCCCTGAAAGGTAATATGTCTTGGTCCCTTGGCATGGCCTTTCCAGCTCGTGGCTTCTGGGTGTAGGCTTCATCTTTTGTGGTCTCTGCATCTCACTTTTGCTGTCACAAGCTTGCCTTGTCTGCCCCTTGCTTTGAGGCTTTGACCCTCTTCGCCACCCGCTGTAGCTGAAAGGGGCAATGTCTGTGATGTCCTGGGATTTCTCCTTATTCTTGTAAAAGCGAGGTTCTGGCCATTGCTCTTAGGTGAAATATGGAAGGATTGCTTTAAGGCAAGACTGTTACTTTTGGGGACACTCCTTAACTCCCAAAATAGAACCTCCTCAATTCCTTGTTACTTGGCACGGAAAGTGTAATGATTTGAGTTAGGAACCCAGCAGTAGTGACGCCGTGAGATCACACATGGAAAGTTGGTTTGTATTGTTTTCAGAAATCACCAAGTGCATATGCTGTTAGGTCCTAACAGGCCTCATTTGAGAGATGTTCCTTTATACGTGCAAAGGATTAATTTTGAGACTTTGCACATATGTGCAATGAACTGTTTTTACTCCTTGAGACCATCCTCCATCATCTCATACCTCAGTAAACCCTCTTCATATTATGTCCTGTCTTTTGACTGTCCTCTTCTGTCAGCACCCTAATACAGGTCTTGCCTGACCTATTGCAATTGGGTTCTAATTACTGCATCTCCTGTTTGTTTTCTTCCAATCTGTTTTTGTTTTGGTGTTTTTTGTTTTGTTTATTTATTTATTTTATTTTATTTTGAGACTGAGTTTTGCTCTTGTCCTTCAGGCTGGAGTGCAATGGCCTGATCTCGGCTCACCCCAAGCTCTGCCTCCCCGGTTCAAGCAATTCTCCTGCCTCAGACTCCCAAGTTGATGGGCTACCTAGTTACAGACACAAATTTGGCAATGATAAACTGCATGTTTTTTATTTAATTCCTCATATAATGATTTAAAGGGTAGAGTAAGAAATACTGTGGTGGAATGGGAAAAATATTAGACTTGATTCTAGTCTTGTGCTGTTTGCCTGCTTTGACTTACATCTCCAAGCCTTGTCTTTTCATGGTAAAGTGTGAATAGTGCTATTTGCCTGAGTACTTCACAGGGCACGCAGACCTGTGGCATGTGTGCAGCACCGAACGAGAGAAGGAATGGAAGCTCTTTGGGAACTCGAGTACTGTGGAGACTGTCCTTACTATTGTGTATCAAGAGTGAAGGCATTTCATTTGTTTCATTCAGAAACAGATTTCATTCTTCTCATAGCCTGTTGTTGCTTTCACTCCCTTTTTGTATCATTAAATCAATTACTGATGGGCATTCTATTTTTAGATAGATGCATTTGTCTCATTGCAGATTTAGCTGTAGTATCTTTTTTTTTTTTCTTTTTTTACTTCACAGTCCAAAACTGCAATTAACCTGTTAGTATCTTACCAGACCTGTAGTTTACATCACTGAGTCTAATTGGGACTATGCCAAGTTTCCCAGAAGTAGTGAATTTTGGCATTCTGTTAGGTGATTCTTTATAGTATGTTGCTAAAAAAAGGAATTCCTCTTCAGAGTTATTCATTTTCATGGCAGCGATAATGTTATACACTTGTGCGTGTCCTTCAATAAGTTAACCCTGTATTTTCTTTTTATAGACAAACGTATTGGTGTCCACAGTACCCATGGTTTAAACAGGACTGGCTATCTCATTTGCAGGTAGGTTGCTGACCCCAGAGGAAGACCATTTTAAAGCTGTTTTTGTCTATTTACAATGGTAATGTAATCCTGTTGTAAAAAATGCAACCAGTCTAGAAATACATGAAGAAGAAGGCAGTCTTGATCCCACCCAGCGATTGCCACCATTAACAATTTAGTACACATCTTTTCAGACTCTAAAACTGCAGATACAAACATACATGTGATTCAGTGGTATAATAGTTAGACATTCTGTTTTTTAATATGTGATAGACATCTTTCTTTGAAAGTACTTGGACTCCTCATTCCTTTCAAGGGCTGTTTTCCTTTGCATACCAATGAACACCAAAGTCAGAAATTTTTGATATTATAAGAAACATTGACATCGTGGACATTTCTATATAAACATGTTTGAATGCATTCGCCATAGCCCTAGAGGTAATTTCACTCAAAGTACAATGTCTGAAACATATAATATGTGTCCTTATGCTTTTCATGGATGTTGCCACACTGTACTGATTCATGTTTGTTCATTCAGAAAATGTCTTCTGAGCATCTGTTATGTGTAGGCACTGTGCTGGTTGCTAGCAAAGAGACTTCAGCTGCCCTGTGCCTCCTAACAGTCTAGGGAGGGAGTAGATATGAAAGAATCACACACATGCCAATAGAATTACAACTCTGACAAGCGCTGAGAAGGAGAGGGAATGTGGTACAATGAGAGCAGAGAACAGGGAGGATTTGACTTCAATGAGAGGACTAGAGGTTTCTGTGGAGAAGTCTGAGCAACTATCTGAAGTATGAGTAGGTGTTATCCAGTTAGGGCCGTTGTGGAGAGAATTGTAAACATTAAGGATCAGCAAAGCGCATGTAACAGGAAAAGTTAGACTGTGTTGGAGGAACCGGCCAGGGAGACTGGGCCATGGGGGAAGTATGGCATTAAAATGGAGCTGGAAGTAGGGGTAGGAGCTAAAACCATGCAGAGCTATGTGTAAGGTTTTAGTCACTATCTTAAAAACAAGAGAAAACCATTGAATTTTTTGTTGTTGTTGGGGATGAGTCTGGAAAACATAATCAAATTTACATTTTCAATCTGTCATTTTGCTGCTGAGTGGAGACTGCACTGCAAAGGGAAAGAGGTAGAAGAAAGGAGACACGTTAGGAGCTGTTTGTAGGAAGTAAGGCATAATGGTGGAGTGGACCAGGCCATGGTGCTCATTTTGGTGGAAAGATATCAACATATTCTAGAGATATTTAGGTAATATTATTGTCAGGAATTGGTGGTGGATTGAAGATGAGAATATGAATGAAATGGCTGACAGCGATGGTGACTCCCAAGCTTCTGGCCTATTCTGTTGGTTATACAGTATTTTTTAGCTGTGATGTTAATATTTTCCCCAATTTGTCTTTTCTTTGTTGTTAGTTTCTGATAAATATTCTGTCATATTAAGGAAGTCTCTTTCTATTTTTACTATATAAAGGATTTTGATAAAAAATGATTCTGTATTTTCTTTCCTTTTGTTGATTAAATGATGGAAATGTAAATAAATATGTAAATAGATCTTCTGAAGTTGAGTCATCCTTGCATTCTTAACGAAATGTCTTTTTGTGGTCATGGTTTGTCATCCTCTAATAATTGCTGGATTCAATGTGCTGAGATTTTCTTAGGATTTTTATATGTATGTCTATAAGTTGAAATAGGACGTTTTTTGAAAAAAGTTGATGATTTTTCTTTTCATATATATAAATGACCCAAATTATATTGTTTTGTTAGATATTTGATTGATGTAGAAGGCATGAGGCCAGATGATGCAATTGAATGTAAGTATGAGGGTTGTCACTATTTTTCCCTTTTTATAAAAGTTAAAGGTGGAAATGTAGAATTTCTCAAATTCTGGAGACAAAGTTTGTAATTTGTTTGTTCCAATATAAGATAGTCTTGCCAAAAATTCTACAGATGTCTGTGGAAGTAGTGAGATATCACATCCTGAATAGTGCATTTCAGCCTAATTTACTTTGCCTGGGAAAGATTTGCTTTTCGTACAGTTATTTCTAATAGTTTATCCACTCCTCAGTATTCAATAGGTGCCAGGGACGTTGCTTATGAAGAAAAAACTACATTGAAGACCTTCAGGATGGTCCTATCAGAAAGTCTTATTTATTTATTTGTTTAACTTACTTACTTACTTATGTGCTTACTTACTTATCTGAGATGGATTGTTGCTGTGCTCCCCAGGCTGGAATGCAGTGGCACTAACTTGGCTCACTGCAACCTCTGCCTCCTGGGTTCAAACAGTTGTCCTGCCTCGGCCTCTCAAGCAGCTGTGGTTATAGGCGTGTGCCACCATGCCTGGCTAATTTTGCATTTTTTTAGTAGAGATGGAGTTTCACCATGTTGGCCAGGCTGGTCTGGAACTCCTGACCTCATGATCTGCTGGCGTTGGCCTCCCAAAGTGTTGGGATTACAGGCGTGAGCTACAATGCCTGTAATTCTTGTGTTTTATATGTGAGATTTCTGTGTCAGGGAGATCTCTTTTTATGTAATTTAAGTTGCATATATCCATTCTTCTGGTAGCTTGTTTATTTGTTGTGCACAGGAGACGTAAACAAATAGGAATGGGAGAAGGAAGTAATTGTTATTTTCATAGGCCAAAATATAGTCACTAAATGGACTACTACATTTGGAAACCAGTAATATTGTGTGGAAATATTCTCATGAAGGAATTGGAATTTCAGTGTACCCAGGTCAAGTGGTTTTGAAGACTCAGCACACTTCACGCAGCCAGTCCACGCCATGAATTAGCCTGTGAAACAAGGACCTAGGTGTAATCTACATGGGATCCAGGGTCACTCAACTCCTCGACATTTCCACATCCAGACCCAAAATTTGCAACAATGTGTCAGGTACCTCTCTCTGCTTTCCTTTTCCTAGAATTGAGGTAGAAATTAATACTGTAATTAATGAAATCATTATGATACTGACGAGGAATTCTTGCGGATCAGTTTGAACCAGGAGACAGTATTCTGCTCTGTATTTTGCATTTAGCCCTGGAAAAATCAGTTACAGGACAGGGAATATGTGACTTTTCAGAGGCAAATGGTAAGGGGACTTAGAAATTTTCACTGATTTTTAACTGAAGCCAAGAGTTTGATGTGGCTATCCAAAAGGATCTTACATGCTTAGGCTACATTAATGTGATATGGCTTTTAGATCAGGAAGGTTATTACTTAGAAAGTTAATATGAATTATAAGAAAAGTAATAAAATCCTAATAGAGAAATTGCAAAGGATCTGAACAGATAAACAACAAAAGTATCTTCACTTTGAAAATGGGGAAAACCTTAGTGTGGTTAAAGTGGTACATTAGTATGAGTTCTCCAGAAAGATAGAACCAGTGGGATGGATGGTTGGATGGATGGATGGATGGATGGATGGGTGGATGGATGGATGGATGGATGGTCCAGTGGGTCGGTATTTGGGTGGGTAGGGGGTGAGGCATTTTCATTAGGGGAATTAGCTTATGTACTTAGGAAGGCTGAGAAGTTTCACAGTAGGCTGTTTGCAAGCTGGAGAACCAAGGAAGCTGGTAGCGTTCAGACCAAATCAGAAAGCCTCAGAACCAGGGAAGCTGGTAGAGTAACTCTCAATCTATGGCTGAAGGCCTGGGAATGTGGTAAGGGTTGGAGAACACTGGTGTGAGTTCTCAAGTCCAAAGGCCAGGAAGTCTGGAGTTCTGATATCCAAGAGTAGGAGAAGGTAGGGTATTCCAGCTCTAGGAGAGAACACAATTAGCCTTTCCTCTGCCTTTTGTTCTATCCAGGCCTCCAGCCTATTGGATGGTACCTACCCATGTTGAGGGTGTATCCTCCCACTCAGTGCACCCACTCACACACCAGTATCCTCTGGAAACACCCTCACAGACACTTACAGAAATAATACTTCAGCAGCTATCTAGGTGTCTCATAATCCAGTCAAGTTGACACCTAAAATTAACCATCACAAAGAGCAAGGTGATGTTTTGCAGACAGAGTCTCACTCTGTTGCCCAGGCTGGAGCGCAATGGGACACTGTTGACTCACTGCAACTGCCACTTCCCAGGTTCAAGCAATTCTCCTGCCTCAGCCTCCCGAGTAGCTGATAATGCTGGCACCCGCCACCATGCCTGGCTAATTTTTGTATTTTACTAGAGATGGGCGTTTCACCATGTTGGCTAGGCTGGTCTGGAACTCCTGACCTCATTTATCTACCCGCCTTGGCCTCCCAAAGTGCTGGGATTACAGGCATGAGCCACCGCCCCTGGCCAGTTTAGCAACAGTTTTTGATAAGCACTCTAGTGTAGTGGTTGTCAGGCTGGACCTGGTTTTGTATCTGGGCTCTGTTACCTGCTTTGTGATCTTAGACAAGATACTTAGCCTGTCTACATGTATGTTTTTCCATCAGTCAGCTGGAGATTTCAGTAATATATTCCCCATAGTGGTTATTGCTGACAGTTAACATGAATTTAAAGAGTTGAGCATGTTGTAAACACTTTCAAAAATACATTGGCATTTTTAGGCCATGCGTGTTGGCTCAGCACTTGGGGAGGCCAAGGTGGGAGGATTGCTTGAGCACAGAAGTTGGAGACCAACCTGGGCAACATGTTGGAACCCTGTTTGTTTGTTTGTTTTCCTTTTTTGAGTGAGATTTTCACTCTTATTGCCCAGTCTGGTGTGCAGTGGCACAAAGCGAGGCTCACCGCAAACTCCGCCTCCCGGTTTCAAGCATTCTCCTGCCTCAGCCTCCCGAGTAGCTGGGATTACAGGCATGCACCATCCACTACGCCCAGCTAATTTTGTATTTTTAGTAGAGATGGGGTTTCTCCATGTTGGT
>PVKV010034957.1:0-17142 GCA_004027835.1 Alouatta palliata | reverse complement strand
AGGTTTTGAGGTACATGTGAAGAACATGCAAGATTGTTGCATAGGTACACACATGGCAGCGTGATTTACTGCCTTCCTCCCCATCACCTATATCTGGCGTTTCTCCCCATGCTATCTCTCCCCAATTCCCCACCCCCCGCTGTCCCTCCCCTATTTCCCCCCGACAGACCCCAGTGTGTGATGCTCCCCTCCCTGTGTCCATGTGTTCTCATTGTTCAACACCCACCTATGAGTGAGAACATGCCGTGTTTGATTTTCTGTTCTTGTGTCAGTTTGCTGAGAATGATGGTTTCCAGGTTCATCCATGTCCCTACAAAGGACACAAACTCATCGTTTTTGATGGCTGCGTAATATTCCATGGCGTATATGTGCCACATTTTCTTTGTCCAGTCTACCACTGATGGGCATTTGGGTTGGTTCCAGGTCTTTGCTATTGTAAACTGTGCTGCAATGAACATTCATGTGCATGTGTCCTTATAATAGAACGGTTTATACTCCTTTGGATATATACCCAGTAATGGGATTGCTGGGTCAAATGGAATTTCTATTTCTAGGTTCTTGAGGAATCACCACACTGTCTTCCACAATGGTTGAACTAATTTACACTCCCACCAACAGCGTAAAAGTGTTCCTATTTCTCCACATCCTCTTCAGCATCTGTTGTCTCCAAATTTTTTAATGATCACCATTCTAACTGGCACGAAATAGTATCTCAATATAGCTTTGATTTGCATTTCTCTAATGATCAGTGATGATGAGCATTTTTTCATATGTTTGTTGGCCTAATATATGTCTTTTTCCTTTTTATTGTTGAGCTGCAAATATGCCTTATATATCCTAGAAACAAGTTCCCTAACAGATGCATTATTTGGTAAAATTATCTCACATTTTGTGGCTTGCTTTTTTTTTCTCTTGTAATGTTCTTTGATGCATAAAAGTTTACAATCTTGGTAAACTCCTATTTATTTATTTTCTGTCTTATGTTGCTTGTGCTTATGGTATCCTATATCAGGAATTTTTTTCCTAACCTAAGATTTCAGTGATTCCCTTTTATGTTTTTTTCTAAGAATTTTATGGTGTTAGCTCTTACATTTAGGTCTGTGATTCATTTTGAGTTAATTTTCCTGTGTGGCATGAGGTATTTGTTTGACTCCATTCTTTCTTATATTCGTATGTAATTGTCTCAACACAATTTGTTGGAAAGATTTCTTTCTCCATTTAATGTCTTAATAACCTGTGAAAAAGAAATTGAAGATAATTGTGTGGGTTTAACTCTCTTTTCTATTCCATTGATCTATATTTCTTTATTTATGCCAGTATAACAGTGTTTTGATTACTACAGATTTGTGATAAGTTTTGAAATCAGGATACATAAGTCTTCAAAGTTTGTTCTTCTTTCTAAATATATTTTGGTTATTGTGGGTCCCTTGCATTTCCATATAAATTTTAGAATTAATTTGTCACTTCTATAAAGAAGGCCTAAGGTGTTATTCTTAGCTCTCTTTTCTTTTTGACTTTATAGATCTTTATTAGTCAGTGATCCCCAGGTAAACAGAATTAACAGGAGAGAGAGAGAGAGAGAGAGAGAGAGAGAGAGAGAGAGAGAGAGAGGGAGAGAGAGAATTATAAATAAACAAATTTGTCATAAGGAATTGGCTTATATGACTATGGAGGCTAGCAAATTTAAAATTCGTAGTATAGGCTGACAGGCCCGAGACCCAGGAATGCTTATACTGCAGTTTCAGTTCAAAGACCAGGCAGCCTGGAAATCCAAGAAGGCTGATGATGCAGATGAATTCTGATTGCGTTCTTCTGGGGAATTTTCTTTTGCTCAGGGGGGCTGGTCTTTTATTATATTTGGGACTTCAACTTCTTGTATAAGGTACATTTATATAGAGGCCAACCTCCTTTAGTCAAGGTTCAATGATTTAAGTGCCAACCTCATCCAAAAATACCCTCAGAGTTGACACATAAAATCAACCATCACAACTTTTTCCCCAACATTTAAAACTTTTATAGTAGATTACTTACGATTCACAAGCCTCTATTTTATGCTAAATAGTTATCTTGAGAGATTTATTTGTATACACACACAAACTCCTACCTCCATATATCCACTTACATATTTCACGTCTTCATCTGAATATCCATTGAGCCCCACAAACCAGGTTTGTTCAAAACTAAATTCATCTTCTCTCCCTCCCTCACCAAGGAAGCGAACAAATCTGCTACTCATCCTCACCATTCACCCACTCAACTGAGCCAGAAATTGGGAATCTCTCATTCTTATCACTCATCATCCAACCCAGTCACATTCTAATCATTCCTCCCCTGTATCTCCCTTAGTATCTCTTTCTTTTCAGTGCTCCATCTCACTGCCTTGCTGCAAGCCCTTATCCTCTATTACCTAGGCAAGAGCCTGCTAATTGTTCTAGCTTCACTTTCTATGTGCCTAATTTACATGTTGATTCCAAAGTTGTCTGTTTAAAATTCACATCTGCTTAAATCTCTTCTTGCTTACAACCTTCTAATGGCCACTTAACATCTAAGGTACATCCAATCCCCATGATGCAGCCAACAAGTTATTTCAAGATATGGGTCTTGCCTGCCTCTCCAACCTCATCTGTATCTAGACTTCCTTGGCACCCCCTCACATTTTATGCCCCAGCAATCCCAAATTAGATACTATTTCCAGATTACATCATGCCATTTCACACCTTTGCACACACTGCTGCCTCCATATAAACTTTTTGCTCCCATCCTCTTACTCCTCTGGCAAACTTAAATGCATTGCTCGATATCCAGATGCTATGGATTCTCCACAATGATGCTTCCCATGACCCCCAGAGTTATAGATAATCATCAATTTCTCCATGTTACCCCCATAACATGTACCTGTTTACATTTTTGCTCTTTTCATAATGTCTTGGCTTTAGATTTGTTACACATCTCTCCTATTAGTCACAAAAGAGGAAATTATGTCACATTCAGCACTCATCTCCAGTGCCCTGCTAAGGGCTTAGCTCATACAGGACTCAGTAAATATTTGAGAAGGAGTTATTGTTGAATATATGTTCAAGCAACTGATTGAAATGAAAATGGTTTCACCTGATACTTATACGCTGTTGACTCTCAGATCTTCGTTGCCAGTCCTTCCCTGAATTCTAGCCCTATGTGCAGCTGCTACCTGAACATTTCCACTTGGATACAATAACTCCAACTCAACTTGTTGAAACCTACCTCCTCAACCCTGCACATCCAACTTATGTAGGTAAATTTCATCACCCAGAAACGCAAGTTCAGAATCTGAAACTTATCTTAAACTTTCCACATCCCTGCCCTTCAGCTTCTGTCACCTCCCCTCAAATCACACAGCCCTCCTGATTCCAATTCCATAACTTCTCTTACATGTGTTCCCCCATACTCTGTCTGTCCTAGTGGGGGCATTGAACATGGCAGTCTACATCAAGTTATGGGGTTCTAGGAATTGTGTGGAACCAGAAGAGTTGTGAAGTACAAATAATATAGTAGGTGAGAAGGGCCCAAGAACACTCTAACATGTTTCAAATTCCTATTCTGATATGATTGTGAGCACCTCCTCTTCTCTTCATCACTTATCAGAAATCACCACTTTGCCAATGCCACACAACAACCAGAGAAAATGACTGAATCCCTTTCGTACTGGCTGGAGCAGACCCGACAGGAATGCTGGCCTTATGATCTGACACCAAGGTATGCCCCTGAGAGTTGAGGTTAGATAAGACAGCTTTGTTCAGAAAACAAAAATGTTTTGGGTGACTAATAAGCCCTCAGAGAGACAGGATAGAGCAGCAATTAAGAGTAAACGGCTAGGTTTGACAAGGACACTACTGAGGTATGTGACCTTGGAAAAGGAACTTAGTCTTTTCTCTTTATATAATGATAGGATAATTATAGTACATACAGATTATGAAGTTGTTGTGAAAATTAAAAGGATGATACATAGAAGGCTCACTGAATCATACTTGACACATTATAAACACAATGTAAATATTCATTATATATGATCATTATTTCATGGGCCAGGCCCTGTGTTCCATGCAGCATTGTTGCTCTTATGGCTTGAAACAAATAAAACACAGAAAGTGAAAACACATAAACACATTCTATGTGGAGAAGAGAAGGCCTGTGTTGGAGTTGTAGTATCAAGTGTCAGGTCCAAGGATCAAAGGGAAAGCCAAAGACAAGAGGGAGAAAGAGACCAAAGGTAAAACCAGAGGTGGAAAGCAAGGCAAGGAGAGAGATTATGGTCAGGAGATGGGGCAGAAGACATCAACTAGCAGCAGGGTGAGAGCCTAGGAACTGCATCAGACTGTATGTATTGTTTTACTGAAGCAGTGAAAAGTAGTATCATCAGAAGAGCAGTGTGGAGAATAGAGATTGGATGGAGTCGGGAGAAATTTCCCAAGTGTCAAGGATGTAGAAAGATGAAGAGCTGTATAAGGGTGTCAAAATCAGCAAAGATCAGGGCATTTGTGTATGTTTGGGTTGAGGGACGGCCTGCCAGGGTCTTAGGGCCAGGCTACATGTGGGGTGCAGCCTGGGGTCTAAGCAGATGGGCTCTGATAAGAAGCAGTAACAGTGATCACGGTAATATTAACCAGTAATTAAGTCTACTAATCACTTGATTTGGGAGCTAAACCCATTCAACATTTAGTATGGGCTACAGAAAGTGGACAGGATGGTTGAGCCAGATTGGGAGAGAGGAAGCTGGAAGGACACAAGGTTGGGCCATAAGCTCAGATTTTCACTAGGCCTAGGGGCAATTCCTTGACATTGGTCCGGGACAAGACATGTAGTCAGGGCAGGAAGAGATCCAGAAGGAGGCAACTACCTGCACTAATTGCCCAGGGATCCATGCTCTTTGGCACAGGTGATATTAACTTCCTGACTCAATCAAATAGGGCCCTGCTTGTTGCCATGGGCAGGCTGGCACTTCTCCAGAGAAAGACCGGGAGTTGAAGTTGTGATGATCTTAACAGTAAAGAACTGACTGGAAATGAGAAACAGGCAGGAAGATATCTACATGGACAAATTCGGAGAGGTATACACACATAGAAACAGTTTGTTGGAGAGGAAAAGATCACTTGACCTGGAATATGTCACGCCTGTGATGGGATATAGGCTCTGTGACCTTAGGCAAGTTTTTAACCTCTCTGGACTTCTGTTTCTTTCTTCTCATGCAGGAGTCAAGAATCATGCTCTCTCATGAGTCTCTTGTAAAGGTGAAATGATATGGTGCCTGTGAAGCACTTAGCATGGCGTCTGACACAGAGTGAGTGCACAATGAATACTAGTTATCATTATGGTCAGTATTATTACTATACTCTCAAACAGAAGGGATCAGGACTCTGCTCCGAAAAGTTCCATTTTAAAGGAAAATAAAATCAGACCTGGGCAAGGACAAAATGAAATCTTTGAAGCTGCCAGGAGCAAACAGGAATCTGTTCCTGGCAGGACCAGGGATTTATTTATTTTGCCAGGGATGGCTCATATTAAAATTGTTCTCATTTCTGTGTGTGGACTTCTTTGCAGTCTATAGTCCTCTGCTCTACCAGCTGAGCTACTGAACTGTACGCCTCTGTGTGGACATCCAAAAAAGTCTATGAACCCATGGCCACTGCTCCACATTCTCTCTACCTCTTTATTCTGATCCTCTTGGGGTCTGGGGAAAAACGGAGGTACTTGGCTTTGATCATGTATGTCAGGAGCCTGGGAAAGATGGGTGGGGTTCTCCCATGGCTAAAATACACACACACACACACACACACACACCCTAAACACACAGAGAGCAGGGCCTGAGCTCTATAGGGTATGAGTTATCTCCATGGGCTGAAGTGGAGTGGAAATTAAACTGATTACAAACTCAATGGTCAAATAACTATTTTTATCTGCCTGCACCTGTTCTGTCTTGGCTCTGGAAACCACATTTGTACAGAAATAGAGGAAGAATCTGGAGCTTTTAGGATGGGTAAAATGATGAGAAGACTTACTCAGGTTTTAGAGTTAAAAAAAAAATCCTGCCCAGAAGGATAGGACCACCTTAAGCAAATTTAGAATTTGACCTGGTCCTCAAAAGATGAACTGTGGCAAAGAGGTTAAAGGGGGTAGCCATTTAGAACTAGTGAGAGAAGCTTAAAAATCAGTCAGAATTCAGGAATGATTCATGTGGAATCCCCACTTAAGGGACTGGTGTTTGAAGTCAAATATGCCTTAGCTGGTCTTCCCCTTCCCCACACTGTCCGTTTGTATATATACATACACAAAAGAAACAAAAATCATTCATGTTTTTATACATATATACATACATATGTAAATGATTTTTAAAGAATAATATAACTGAAATGAAAAAGAAAATTCAATGGACAGATATAAAAAGAAATGAAGAAATGAAAGAAGAAAATGAATGAATAAAGAAAAAAGAAATGAATGAATCAATATAAAAATATTTGAAGAAATAGCCTAGGATACAACATAGATAGCACAACATAGATATACAACATAAATAGAGATGGAAAATAAAAATGGGAGACAAAGAAAGTAAGTGAGATGCTGTAATAGACATCTAATTGGATTCCCATAAAAGACAATAGGAATTATTTTTGAATTGATGGAATGTATCTATTATAGTTGAATTCAGATAGCCTAATTGATCCTAAGCAAGCAATCTAAGATGTCTCACCCTAGAAACATTGTGGTGAAACTGTATAACACCAAAGACAAATAAAAAAAATATTTAAAAGAACCAAAAAAGATGGATTACTTACTCAGGAATAATAATTAGATTGACAATTTACTTCTCATAACAATGAAAATGAGAAAAAAATAAAATTATATTACCAATGTACTGAAAAAGAATAATTGTCAACTAGTAACTTTATACCTTGTAAACTGTCTTTAAGAATGAGGAAAAAATAAAGACATTTTTAACAAAGCCAAAACCAAAATTAAGATGGTCTGTCATCAAGAGACCTTTGCCATGAAAATTTTTTTTTTTTTTTTTTTTTTTTTTTTTTTTGACATGGCGTCTCGCTCTGTTGCCCAGGCTGGAGTGCAGTGGTACAATCTCAGCTCACTGCAACCTACACCTCCCTGGTTCAAGTGCTCCTCCTGCCTCAGCCCCCTCATTAGCTGGGATTACAGGCATGTGCCACTATGCCCTGCTAATTTTTGTATTTTTAGTAGAGACAGGGTTTCGCCATGTTGGCCAGGCTTGTCTTGAACTCCTGACCTCAGGTGATCCACCGCCTTAGCCTTCCAAAGTGCTGGGATTACAGGCGTGAGTCACCGAACTGGCCTGCCACAGGAAATTCTAAAGGATACATTTGAGTCACAAAGATACCCTAGATAGAAGGTCTGGGATGCAAGGAGGAAGGATGGTTAAAATAAGAAGATAAATATGTGAGCAGACATTGAACAATTGTTTGAATGAAATATTGATAATAATGTCTAATTTGTGGGGTTAAAAAAGATAACAAAAATACTAGGGATAAAAGCATGTATGTTTGGATGTAGTAAATAGAGCTAAGATTTTCTGAGGTTTCTGTATTTTTCTGGATGAGTCTGAATGCTGATTAATTTTTCTTACTTTGTTAAACATACGTGTTAAATTTTCTAGAGTGATTGCTAAAAGTAAAAAAAAAAAAAAAAAAAAAGAGAGAGAGAGAGAGAGAGTATACTTCCCAAGTAGCAGAGAGAAAAAAGAAAAGAGAAATATAAATGGAAAGGTAGAAAAAGTTGGTAAAAGAGAAATTCCGAAATAAGATGGCCAAAATAAATCCAAATATATCTGTAACAAGTGCACTAAATTATCCAGTTAAAAGACAGTTTGATCACAATGGAAAAATCTGTCTATATTCTGTTACAAAGGACATACTTAAAACATAGTAATATAGAGAGACTGGCTGTAGTAAAAAGAGTGGGGAAAAAATGTACTAGGCAAATAACTGACGGAAAGCCGGTGTAGCTATATTAATGGCAAACCAAATAGACCAAGGCAAAAAGCATTGCTAGAAATAAAGCCACTACATAATTGTAATAGATTTAATTTGCTTTGAAGATATGACAATTATTAACTTAGATGCATCTAATAACACAGCTTTAAATGTTTATATTAGAAAGTAAGGAAGGCTAAAATTAAGATGTTTAGCATATCTTAATAAATCAAAGACCAATGGAATTAAGGCAAGGAAAATAAAAAGAATGAGACAAGTGTGGTGGCTCACGCCTGTAATCCCAGAATTTTGGAAGGCTTAGGCAGGCAAATCACTTTAGTCCAGGAGACTGAGGCCAGCCTGGACAACATGACAAAACTCTATCTCTACAAAATATACAAAAATCAGCCAGGTGTGGTGGTGTCCAATTTAATCTCAGCTAGTTGGGAGGCTGAGGTGGGAGGATTGCCTAAGCCCAAGGAGGTCAAAGCTGCAATGAGCTGTGATTGTGCCACTGTACTCCAGCCTGGGCAATAGAGTGAGACACTGTCTAAAAATGAATGAATAAATAAATAAATAAATAAATAAATAAATAACATGACAGTAATCACAAGTAAAACAGAAAATAAATATACAAATTCACACATAACACTATTAACCCTAAATGTAAATGGGCTAAATGACCCAATCAAAAGACACAGACTGGCAAATTGGATAAAATGTCAAAAGCCATCAGTGTTCTGTATTCAGGAAACCCATTTCACATGCAAGGACACACATAGGCTCAAAATAAAGGGATGGAGGAAGATTTACCAAGCAAATGGAGAGCAAAGAAAAGCAGGAGTTGCAATCCTAGTCTCTGATAAAACAGACTTTAAGCCAACAAAGATCAAAAGAGACAAAGAAGCGCATTACATAATGGTAAAAGGATCAATGCAACAAGAAGAGCTAATAATCCTAAATATATATGCACCCAATACAGGAGCACCCAGATACATAAAACAAGTTCTTAATGACCTACAAAAGACTTAGACTCCCACACAATAATAGTGGGAGACTTTAACACTCCACTGTCAATATTAGATAGATCAACGAGACAGAAAATTAACAAGGATATCCAGGACTTAAACTCAGATCTGAACCAAGCAAAAATAATAGGCATCTACAGAACTCTCTATCCCAGATGTACAGAATACACATTCTTCTCAGTACCACATCACACCTACTCTAAAATTGACCATATAATTGGAAGTAAATCACTCCTCAGCAAATGCAAAACAATGAAAATCATAACAAACAGTCTCTCAGACCACAGTGCAATCAAATTAGAACTCAGGATTAAGAAACTAACTCAGAACCACACAACTGCATGGAAACTGAACAACTGGCTTCAAACTATACTACAAGGCTACAGTAATCAAAACATCATGGTGTTGGTACCAAAACAAAGATACAGCCCAATGGAACAGAACAGAGGCCTCAGAGGTGAGGCCACACATCTGCAATCATCAGATCTTTCACAAATCTGACAAAAACAAGCAATGGGGAAAGGATTCCCTGTTTAATAAATGGCGTTGGAAAAACTGGCTAGCCATGTGCAGAAAACAGAAACTGGACCCCTTCCTGACACATTACACTAAAATTAACTTCAAGTGGATTAAAGACTTAAACATAAGACCTAACACCTTAAAAACCCTGGAAGAAAACCTAGGCAAAACCATTCAGCACATAGGCATAAGGCAAGGACTTCATGACTAAAACACCAAAAGCATTGGCAACAAAAGGCAAAATAGACACATAGAATATAAACTCCAGAGCTTCTGTACAGCAAAAGAAACAATAATTAGAGTGAAGCAGCAACCAACACAATAGGAAAAATATTTTGCAATCAACCCACCTGACAAAGGACTACTATCCAGAATCTACAAAGAACTAAAACAGATTTACAAGGAAAATCAAACAAACCAATCCAAAAGTGGGTGAAGGCCATGAACAGACATTTTTCAGAAGAAGATATCTATGAGGCCAACAAACATATGAAAAAAATGCTCATCACTGGTCATTAGAGAAATGCAAATCAAAACCACATTGAGATACCATCTCATGCCAGCTAGAATGGTGATCATTAAAAAATCTGGAGATGACAGATGCTGGAGAGGATGTGGAGAAATAGGAACACTTTCGGTGGGAGTATAGATTAGTTCAACCATCATGCAAGACAGTGTGTCGATTCCTCAAGGACCTAGAAGTAGAAATTCCATTTGACCCAGCAATCCCATTACTGGAAATATACCCAAAGGATTATAAATCATTCTATTATAAAGACACATGCACATGTATGTTTATTGTGGCACCTATATGCCACAATAAGACCTGGAACCAACCCATATGCCCATCGATGATAGACTGGAGAAGGAAGATGTGGCACATATACGCCATTTATGCAGCCAACAAACATGTGAAAAAAAGCTCATCATCACTGGTCATTAGAGAAATGCAAATCAAAACCACATTGAGATACCATCTCATGCCAATTAGAATGGCAATCATTAAAAAATCAGGAGACAACAGATGCTAGCAAGGATGTGGAGAAATAGGAATGCATTTACACTGTTGGTGGGAGTGTAAATTAATTCAACCATTGTGAAAGACAGTGTGGTGATTCCTCAAGCATCTAGAACTAAAAATACCATTTGACTCAGCAATTCCATTACTGGGTATATACCCAGAGGATTTAAGACACATGAACAGGTATATTTATTGCAGTGCTGTTCACAATAGCAAAGACTTGGAACCAACCCAAATGCCCATCAATGATAGACTGGATAAAGAAAATGTGGCACATATACACTATGGAATACTATGCAGCCTTGAAAAAGGATGAGTTTATGTCCTTTGCAGGGACATGGATGAAGCTGGAAACCATCATTCTCAGCAAACTAACACAAGAACAGAAAACCAAACACTGCATTTTCTCACTCATAAGTGGGAGAGTTGAACAATGAGAACACATGGACACAGGGAGGGGAATATCACCCACTGGGACCTATAGGCTAGTGGGGGGATGGGGAAGGGATAGCATTAGGAGAAATACCTAATGTAGATGACAGGTTGATGGATGAATCAAACCACCATGGCACGTGTATACCTATGTAACAAACTTGTATGTTCTGTACATGTACTACAGATCTTAATATATATATATAAATCCACTGTATTTCTATATACCAGCAATAAACAGCCTGAAAGTGTATTTTTTTAAAAAATTAACATTACAATGGCAATTAAATTATCAGGTATCTATGAATAAATTCAACCAAAGATGGAGGTGACCATCGTAAAAAGTGTATAAAAATTTATTGAAAGATTTTAAAAAAGAACAAAAACACGGTGAGACATATTACTCTTATTTGTAAGCTATAAAATTATGAAAATGTTAATCCTCTCAAATTAATTTATAAATTCAGTGCAAATCCCAATACGATTTTTAAAATGAAATTTGACAGGCTTATTCTAAAATTTATATGGTATATTAAATATGTAAGAATAGTCAAAATAATTTTTATAAAGAACAAAGATAAAGTACTCTCTCTATATCTAGATAGATAATAAAGCTATAATGATGAAAACAGTGTGGTATTGGTAAAAAAAGGACAGACAAATATGCAAATGGACCAAGAATAAAGCATCCAGAAACAGACTAATGTATATACGAAAATTTAGTACATCATAAAGATGGCATATCAAATAAGCTGAAAACAAACAAATAATTCAATAAATATCTCTGGACAATGGGCATTCATTGGGGGAAAATTAACTATTCTCTATCCTACACTTTTCATAAAATTGCATCCCAGTTATATTAAAGGTTTAGACACCAAAACCAAAATTATAAACAAGTATTTGAAAAAAGCATAGGCATATATGCTCATGGGTTTAGAGTATGGAATGCCTTTTTAAAGAGGACACAAAAAAATAAGAAAAATATTGATAAATCTGACCACATTCCACATAAAATTTTTGTACAGAAAATAATCATAAATAATGTTAAAAAAACCAAATCACAGGCTAGGAGAAAATATTTGCAATACAAATAACAGACTAAAATGTGCGCCTTCAAAATAAATCATGGGCCTCTACAAACCAATAAAAAGACACAAATGTCTTAAGAGAAAAACAGGCAAATGACAGTTCACAGTAATGGAGGTTGAAATCCCAACCTAGACAATTCACAGAAAAGGAATTATAAGTTGCCTACCACCTGATAAAATTATGGTTGATTATGGAACCTCACTAGTATAATCAAGGAAATGCAAATTAAAATAATTATGAGAAACCATTTTATACCAGCAGTTTGGTAAAAATTTAAAATATTAATAATATGAAGTGTTCAGGAGGATAAAGGGAAATGAATACACAGTTTGAAAAAGTGCATATTGGTATGGCTACTCTAGAGGGCTAAGAAAAAAATGAGATGCTTCTCATGATTTAGCAAACAGCAGTTGTCATCTAAAAGGCCCTCACATTCCTTTTATAATGTTAACTTATTCAGTCACACAATGCCTTCTTAGAAGCAAGAAGGAGGTATATTGGGAGGTAAACTTATCTCATAGGTTATCACCAGGTAGACTTAACACTGACCTTCATCACCAAGTAGACCTATACCGACCTTCATCCTCAGGGAGATTGGGTCTGTGCAGATCTTGGGGTAGAAGAATTTCTCACTGAGACAAAGGAGAATACTTAAATCAAGAGCCAAGAACTATGTGGAAATCAATGTCAGAAAAGCCTGAAGGAAATGAGTCTCAAGGATCCACATCCAAGGGGTCAAGACAGATTCAGGTGCTGGGGTTACTATTATGTGTCAAGCACAGTACTAGGCATTGAGATTTTACATTAGTTGAACAAAATAAACAGTGCCCCTGACTGCATTTCTGCAGATCTGGACCCTAAAGAAAGAATCAATTGGATGCCGGCAAAATTAAAGAAAACTGGGGTCAATTGTAACAGTAAGACAGTATAGTGCTATGACCTAGAAGACACTTAACAAATACAATGTTTATGATAAGGAATTGTGTATGGATTAGGGTGTAGGTGTGTGTGTGTGTGTGTGTGTGTGTGTGTGTGTGTGGTGGTGGTGGTGGTGATGGGGGAGTTAATAAAGACAAGAGCCTAGAAGTTACCCTAGTAGAGACAGATAGGTGCTTGGTAGAGTCTGTGGGGAGAGGACCTGGCATAGTGAGTCAGGAAACAGAAAAGCAGAAATTAGGGGTTACTGAAAGAACAGGTCAAGGCTGTTGTTACTGTGCATTTTACTGTGAAATAAATCTCCAAAACATATAACATTTGAGCTGGAAAAAAATCAAGAGGTTATCTTCTGCAATTCCCCATTTTATAGGTTTTGAAAATGAATTTCAATAAGCATTATAGATCTTATAATATGCTAAAAATATTTTCAGCTTTAATATTAACAATTGGCTGGGCACGGTGGCTCACTTCTGTAATCCCAACACTTTGGGAGGCCAAGGTGGGCGGATCACCTGAGGTTAGGAGTTCGAGACCAGCCTGACCAACATGGAGAAAGCTTGTCTATACTAAAAATACAAAATTAGCCATGCATGATGGCGCATGTCTGTAATCCCAGCTACTTGGGAGGCTGAGGCAGGAGAATTGCTTGAACCCGGGAGGCAGAGGTTACGGTGAGCTGAGAGTGCGCCATTGTGCTCCAGCCTGGGCAACAACAGTGAAACTCTGTCTCAATAAATAAATAAATAAAATATTAATAATTGAGTACCCAGCTAGTCCCATATGAACACATGTACATCCCTCTGGCCTGCACTGGTGGGAATAAGGGTAGGCAGCCAGCAAACCGACAGAGGGTGAAAGGCGTGGAAAGTGGGCAGAAATCCAACCTCTCAGCTGCTGGCTAGAGGCAGCAGGTGGCTGGGGCCAAGATGGGGGTGGGGCAGGAGCGGAGAGCAGGATGAGTAGTTCAGGATTCTCACGAAGGAGCCGCCTGAGACCTGCCCTGTGCTTCCAAGCAAGACAAGCTGTGGCTAATGGATGGCTGAGCAGTGCTGTGCAATCAGAGTCACATGTGTGGGAGGGTGTCTAGGCCTTGTTATGGGAAAGGCTCAGTGGTTAGGTTTGAGGCTGCTATTCCAGACCAGTGCCCTGTTGCTGGCTATGCCCAGAGATGCCAGGGCTCAAGGTGAGTTCTGTCATCACTGGATGGGTAGTACACGGCTATGGCATGGAGGCTTCCAGTGCCCAGAGGGATACGATAGGCCCAACGCACTTTCTGATGTGGGACCTGTTTTCCGTGTTACTGCTCCACCCTCCAGGCTAGGCTAGATCAGGGACAGTGTCCAGAGGATGCACCTTGGAACTCCCTCCCTCACAGACCCCATCTTTTCCAAAATGTACTCTCATTTCTCTTACTCTGCCAACTTTATTCCTTTTGCCTGGAACTGCCATTACCTCTGTCTGTTGTCTTAAGAGTCAACAGAGCACAGCAATTGAGAATGTACTCCAGAAGGTATTCCTGGGGTTGATGTGGGTAGCAGAGGGGAGCTAAGACTGGTAGGGGAGGGATATGTCTTCTTTCCACTGGGTTCATGTATCTGTGCCAGTGGAATTCAAAGTAGTTGGCATGGTGGATGGAGGGTCAGATGACCTATGTTGGAACTCCAATTCCACCCCATCCTAACTGTGTGAGTTAAGGTCAGGCATTTTGCTTCTCAGAAGCTGGTTCCTCCATAGCCTTCTAATTATATCAGGCTGTGAGGAATCAGATGATTTCTATGAATTACAAAAGTCCTGTTACAACTGAGAAGAAAGTGCTTCAGGATGGTCTTGAACCCAGCAAACTTGGTCTTGGAAATCAGACCCCAAGATGCTTTGCCTCATCATTTCGCTTTCAAATGTAAGTGTTTGTCAGGCTGGGGTTTGGAATGCTCCCACAGTGAAATTCACCTGAGCTCTTGGGGAAACCTGGGACTCCCTGGCTAATAAGAAGCAGTTACTCATCAAATCCCTCTCACCCACTAAGGTGTGTACCTGATTGGTCTCAGTTTGAGATAAAATATCATGTATTTGCTTATTATTGAGCACCTGCCCTGTACCAGACAGCAGAGACCCCATGCTGAAAAGTATTGCCTTTGCTTCCCCCTCCCTTTGAGAATGTGTCGGGGCAGGAAATTTTGTGAGAATTGTGACAGGGACAGGATTTTGAGAAGGCTTGTTTGACTCTTCTCCCTGCAGAGCTCTTTAAAAATCATTTTTCTTGATTGGACAACATTTTCGTGCTCCTGAGCCCACCTTGGGGCTCTCTCCTTTCCCTCCTCATTCCTGTTTGTCTTCCCTGTGCCCAAATAGCCTGGAAGTCCTAGGACTCTAGCAAGCCAGTTCTTCCAGTCCACAGCCCCAAGGCTACCCTAGAAACTCTGCATTTCTTTGAGCCTAGGATGGCCTTAGCCAGAAAAATTAATGCCAATGGAGACCTCAGGGGGCTCAGTATCAGATTTCTTCCAGCCCAATATGTCCTCTGTATGGTGTCTTCACTACTCAAGTCTGTAGATCTTAGGGCTTAGGGCATCCCAAAGTATTGGAAAGGGCTAGCATACCCAGGGGGAACCTGGCTCACAGCCGTGAGTGGCCTTGTGTAAAACAGGTCTAACCCCTGCTTTGCTGGATGGCTGAGGACTAAAGGAAATTATACACCTATCATTGTGCCTGGCACATACATATTTTAAATATATATGATAATGTCTCCACTGTCTACTGGTGTCCCCTGAGGTTCTGCTATAAACTGCCTGCCTGGCTGGTTGAGTTCCTTTTCCAGGGTCACTTCTGAAGTGAAGAAAGATCCCTCCTGTAACCCACAAAGCAGAGCAGAGGTGCTCATTTAGATATCTGCAGAGCCTATCCCATTACTCCTAGGCAGAAGTACCAAGAAGTACTTCCTATTTCCCCATCCTATTTTCCCTCACAGACCCCATCTCTTCCAGAATGTACAATCATTTCTCTTACTCTGCCACCTTTATTCCTTTTGCCTGAAACTTCCATTACCTCTGACTGTTGTTTCAAGAGTCAATAGAGCACAGCAATTAAGAAGTGTTAAGAATCAGTTGCTATGGTTCAAGCCTGTAATCCCGGCACTTTGTCGGGCTATGATGGGAGGATCACTTAAACTCAGGAATTCAAGACCAGCCTAGCCAACGTAGTGGGACCCTTGTCTCTACAAAAAACATGAAATAGCTGCATGTGGTGGTGTGTGCCTGTAGTTCCAGCTATTTGGGAGGCTGAGGTGGGAGGAACACCAGAGCCCAGGAGGTCACGGTGGCAGTGAGCCATGATGGCACTACTGAGCTCCAGCCTGGGTAACAGAGTGAGACCCTGTCTTAAAAAAAAATAAAAATAAAATGAAACAAAAAAGAAACAATTGAGATCTGAAACCAGAAAGAGGTGGATTTAAATCTGGCCTCCTTCTGTCTAGCAACTGGTTCACCTTGGGTAAATTACTTTGTCTTTGAGCCTCAGTTTTCTCATTTGTAAAATAAGATTGTTGTGAGGATTAAATAAATGCATGCAAAATCCTTAGCATAGCATCTGGCATACAATAGTGCTTTTTCTTGAAATTCCCGATCCAATTCCAGCTCTTCCAAGAAGCCAGAATGAAAGTCACCCTTCTCAGCAACTCCCAAACTTCTGTTACAGTGTTTGCCACAGTTACCTTTCTAGTAGACATACTTCTTGACCTGTCTCTGCTAGACTAGGAAAGAGACAGTATCTTATTCATCTTTGCATTCCCTACAATGGGGAGGAACACAGTGCCTGGCACTTACATACTCCGGAAATACTACTGATCAAATTCGTTTTGGTATCCCTTTAAAAGGCAGTCCCCTCTCCCATTTCCTCATGGCCTTACTCTAAATTGTCATAACTTTCTATGATGGTGTGAGGTATTTCTCTCCAATGTTTAAATATTTACTGGTAGCATTCAGGAACAATGGTAGGGAATATAAATAAGATTGCTTTGGGGACGGATGCCTGTTGGTACCACTCAAATAATACTTCACAAATAGCTGCCATTTCTTTTTTCTTTTTCTTTTTTTTTTTTTTTTGAGACGGAGTTTCGCTCTTGTTACCCAGGCTGGAGTGCAAGGGC
>PVKV010034956.1:0-17142 GCA_004027835.1 Alouatta palliata | reverse complement strand
TTTTTCCCATTCTGTTGGTTGCCGATTCACTCTAATGACTGTTTCTTTTGCTGTGCAGAAGCTGTGGAGTTTGATTAGGTCCCATTTGTCTATTTTGGCTTTTGTTGCCAATGCTTTTGCTGTTTTGGTCATGAAGTCCTTGCCTACGCCTATGTCCTGAATGGTTTTGCCTAGATTTTCTGCTAGGGTTTTTATGGTGTTAGGTCTTATGTTTAAGTCTTTAATCCATCTGGAGTTAATTTTGTGTAAGGTGTCAGGAAGGGGTCCAGTTTCTGCTTTCTGCACATGGCTAGCCAGTTTTCCCAACACCATTTATTAAACAGGGACTCCTTTCCCCACATGTTGATTAAGCCAAGGTTTGGGGTATTAAGTTCAGCTTAGAAGATTTATTTAGAATAAAATTCTGAAGTCCAATCAACCTATTTGTTGTCTGGCATATCAAAGACTTATTTTTTACACCCAGACTTCATAATTCTTCTCAAAGTGAGAGTTCTTGTCATAACAAGAAATCTCACTGTAGCTAGAAACAGAAGTCAATAGTTATACATGCACACACATGTATATATATATATATATATATATATATTTCTTTTTTACACACAAAAAATTGGTTTTGGCTCTCTTAAACAGAGAATTGATGCATAGAAAAAAGTAAACAAGATAAAAAAGAAAAAGGAATGAAGGCTAAGGAACAAAATTAATGTTTAATCTCTAGGGACTTCATAAGTAAGTGTGCAGCGTTAGAAAATTTAACCTCTTGGTGGAAAGCAAAATAAACTGATTCAAACTAATTTATGTGAAAGCAATTTTTTGTGAGGAGACTGGAAAGATTATGTCATATATAGAAAACTTGAAGGTTAGCAGAAATTAAGGGCACTGATAATGGAGATGGCCCAGCTAGAAACTTAACTGCTATTTTTCTAGAGATCATTGCACTCACTCTTGTTCAGTTTTCAAAGGCTCAGGTGGGAACATTATATTGACTGAGCTTAATCTACTAATTGATTGTGAGGACATCTTGAAGATGGTCTATTATGGAAATTCACATATATATCTCCCTCGCAATCTTATATGTGCAAGAAATATAACTTTTTATCATTTTTCTATAATTCAAGATATTTTGTATTTCAAGGTCACATTCAGGTGAATTAACAAAAATAATCTCAATGTTAATAAGCTTTCTATCACTCTTTTGCCTCTTATAACATTTGTGTTTCTGGTGCAACTAAGTAGGGACAGAGTATAAAGGAATCCCCACCTTATTCTCAGTTTTGTCTGGTCCATACTTAAAATTAATGAGTTTGTCCTTCATCACATTTTATTTCTGGCACTAGTTGAACAAGGTAATTTGTGTAATTGAGCTTTCATTCCCCATTGGCAAGCTTCTTCAGTATTGTCATTGACTCTGTCTGATCCTTACTGGTTCTTGAGAAATTTTGCGTGGTCTTAAAAGTCTAGTGACAATCAAATGCCATCATTATGAGAAGACAGCATTCTGTTCTTCATTGCTATGAATTGAAAGTATCACTGCAAACTTTGCACAACCTGTGTTTCCTGGGTAAACTGCCATCCTCTTTTCTCTCTTACTTTATTGTTTTTGTGGGTTCTGCCCAAGATGTAAGGAAAAATGTCACTTCTGATCCTACATCTCATTTTAAGAGTTTTGGCAAAACAAACTCACCTATATTAATTACAATAATGATAGTAATTACAATAACCTACCTAATAACATATAATATCTCAAGCTGATAAAAGTTAATTTTGATCATTATATTAATATTTCAAAATTATTTAAATCTTCTTGATGGATAAAGTGCACTTGACAGAAACCAGAAATAAGAGGTAAATATAGATTTCACAGAATTTGCCAGTAAGAGACACATTTTAAATTCCATAATCTCAGGATCACTTTACGCATTCCCATTTTTTATGTGTGAATACAGCTACAGACACTATGAGTAGCAATTTGGAAATGTCTAATACATTTGAATATGGCATACCTTATAAAGAATATAAAAGCAAGTTAGATACAGTATGGTTTCTAATAGAAAAGAACGGAAGAAATCCAACTGTATCTCACCAGTGGAAAAGATAAATGCAATTAGTTTATTAATGCATGCACTAAATTGTAGCAATCAAAGTGAGCAAATGTATTTCCACAGTAATATGTGTATATTTAAAATAATATTAAAGAAAAAGTGCAAATTTATGAAGAATTCATGGATTCAGAAATGATTTAAAACAAATATGCTACATATAGTTTGTGAAAAGAGCTATTATATATAAAGCATTTAAAAATCAAATAAATTTGCTAGGATTTTAAGATTTTTGAAAACCTATTTTTAAGTAATATTCTATAATGTATTTTCTTTTACTGTCTTTTATAATGCGGCATCCGTGTTACAGTAAATCCATTGAAACAATTGTTGAACATTTCATCTTTCGTGTTTTTTGTTTTTTAATTTTGTTTGTTTAGTTCTGCTTATGAGGCAGAGTCTTGATCTGTCGCCCAGGCTGGAGTGCAATAGCAACATCTTGCCTCACTGTAACCTCCGCCTTCTAGGTTCAAGAGATTCCTGTGGCTCAGCCTCCTGCATAGCTGGGACTACAGGTCCATGTTACCATGCTTGACTAATTTTTGTATTTTTAGTAGAGACGAGGTTTCGCCATGTTGGCCAGGGTCGTCTTGAGCTCTCCACCTCAAGTGATCCATCCGCCTTTGCCTCTCAAAGTGCTGCAATTCCAGGCTCATCTTTTGGTTTTTTATTCTCTGAAATATACTTTGTTAGAGAAGGTTAATTTCCTTCTTTTATTTTTTCTTCAAAAAATATTCCTCCAAAACTATGTCACTGGTGCCTTTTGGGAGAAAGCACTTTATATTTGTTAATTATATGAATAGTGATTTATTTTTAAACTTTTTATTAATTACTTTTGACTACATTGTGTTAGAAAAGTTCAGATTTCTTTTTAGGTTTGAGTGTTAATGGCATATAGTATTTCACAGTGTTTTCTTATGTTATCTCTGTATTTCAGGAGTATAAATAGTTTTATTCTTTTTTGCCAACTTGTTGTGTTTCCTGTTTTTTTTAAAAATAATTGCACAGTTTTGGAGTTCAATAACATATTTTATTTTTATTCCTATTTTACAAATTTCTCTTCTTTAAAATTAACTTTCTGCTTTTCTGTTAACCAGTTCAATCTGCTACAACAGAATACTGTAGATTGGGTGGCTTATAAACAACATAAATATATTTCTCACAATTCTGGAGGCTTGAAGTGTCAGAGTACCAGCATGGTTGAGTTCTGGTGAAGGCCCGCTTCACGTATTCTCACATGGTAGAAAGAGATAAATCAAAATTATTTTCGTCTTTCTATAAAGCCACTAATCCTATTCATAAGGACTCCACCCTCATAACCTAATTACTTACAGAAAATATCACCTCTTAATGCCATCACACTGAGGGGTTAGGATTTCAAAATATGAATCTAGGGGTTGGAGAACAAACATTCAGTCCAAGGCATATTTTTTCTTAATTTTTCTTTATTGCAAATATGAGAGCTCAATATCATCAGGAGACAAACCCTTTCTTTTTCATTAATTAATTAATTTTCTAAATTGAGAAATGAAAATCACATATATCTATCATAAACAGCATAATGTTTTGAAATATGTATATCTAGTGGAATAGCTACATTGAATGAATTAACGTGTGTATTACTTCATACACTTACCACTTTTTTTGTAGCAAGAACACTTAAAATCTACTCTCAGTGATTTTCAAGGACACAACACACTGTTATTAATGATAGTGACCATGTGCTACAACAGATCTCTTGGACTTATTCCTTCTAACTGCAATTTGTTAACCTTTGGGTCTAACATCTTCTGAATCCCAACCTCACTTTAACCTCTGGTAACCACCATTCTACTCTGCTCCTATGAGTTCAAATTTGTTAGATTCTACATGTAAGTTATTGAACAGGATAGCAATTTAATACACTGTTCTGTTTTTGCTTAGAATTTTTTTAAAGAAGGAATCGAATACTAATTTATACAAATGGATACACTCCTCTCAAGCTTCAAAATATCTTCTCTGTTTCATATGTGTGTGAAAAGATATAAGGTAGAGAGCAAATTTTTTAAGTTACTTAAGTGTAAAAAAGAAAACTTTACAGTGTCATAAACAAAATAAACTATTATCTGCTTAGGAGCTTGAAAAATGGTATGTTTTGTTATATATAAGGCAAGAAAACAGAAACCATTATGTAAAGATTGAAAACATTATTTTAAACAGAACTCAGAAATTACACTTGTATTCATGTTGACGTAGAAATAATGAATAAGCTTGCTTATTGACCTATTGTTTTCATAGCAAGTTATAAAAGACTCAGTGCTTATGTAGGAAATTAGTTAATAAACTGCAGTGTGTTTTGGCAATGGAATACTATACAATAGTCAAAAATGAGTGACTTAAACCACATATACCAATAAATAAATTTGAAAATTAACAGTAACAGGATACATGACTATAATACCATTAATAAAATGATAAATCTATGTAACTACAATATTATAATGTGTGAAAGAAGAATAATTAAAGTATGATAGATTACAAAGAAAATAATACTAAATCCATGATGATATCTGGATTAGAAAAGAGGAAATTTGGATCAGAGAAGATTGTCTTGGAGATGAAGACAAATATGGTTATTTATATGCATAAATATTAAACTTCTCCTGAAAAATATATGTTTAAAAAGGTATTATAAAAGTATAATGTTTTATAATATTTGTCAAAATTAAATCTGGAGCCACATTTTATTAGACTTGGATCCTTTTTTCTTTGAATTATTTCATGACACATAAGAAGTAAATGTGTCTACTTTTAATATTAAAAGTAGAAATGGCAAATATGCACTCCATAACCTTATCTAAGAAGGAAATGAGAGACTACACACTAAAATTCGATATAGGATCAAGGGAGAACATTCACGTAAATCAGGAGACATTTAAGCATATTTAGGAGAAGAAGGGTTGGAACCAACAAAGACAAAATAGTTCTGGTAGAAAAGAGACCTGAAGACAAGACAGGCTTATTGATTGTCTAGCTTAGGAGATTCATCATGGTTATTTGAAATACATGTGACAATGGTCTATAGTTTTCACAGTAAAGGCAGGGGAAAGGGGTTCAAAAACAAATTTTGGAACTTTTGGTATCCCTTAGGAATAGGCGAGGAAGGGAAGGGAAATGTTCTCGTAAGGAAAAGTAAGTTTCTGTGAAGGCCAGGACCATGAAACCCACTCTGAGAGGCTTGTGGTGTTCTCTGGGTGGTTATATTAGCTCATGAGTGACAGGAATGAAGCTGGAATTTTGAGTGTTCACTTCCTATTCAGGTGTAGCTTTGAGGCAAGAAATGAGGAAAGCAATGTTTGGATAAAGTAGGTGATGGGGGGATGGATGCAGCAAACCACCATGGCATGTGTATACCTATGCAACAATCCTGCATAGCCTGCACATGTACCCCAGAATTTAAAGTATAATTTAAAAAAAAAATGAAAGGAAAAAAGTTTAGAATCAGGACCCATTCATCCCTGAAAGAGGCACTCACTGTCATTCTGTGGTCAGCTGAACCGGACATTTTTGTTCAGGTGTTACTTTGATATTATTCCTGAGGAGATGCATTATCAAGGAAGATGAGGATTACTTTCATTATCCCAGGACATATCTTCATTTCAAAAACCCATATTGCCATGGTGTCTGGAAGGGAAAATATTATATTAAGTTCGGGAACGTTTAGGAACTGTCAGAGACCTTCTGAAACACCTAGAGTTTTTGGAACTGGTTTCTAGACTGCATTTTTTTGCAGGCCCTGACTACAAATTATTCTCTGTAATTCTTGCAGGAAATTCATCTCAGACTGTTACAGATGATGTGTGAGATACTCAAAATTAAAAAGAGGCCTTCCTGGCAGACAAAAAAATGGGTGAGTACTTTAGGTCAATATACAGTGTTGCCAAGGGGAATGTGTGAAGAGATGTGATTGAGAGGTGGTAGTGGTAGTGACAGATGGTGGTGGTGCTAACTGAGACTGTGTGTGATGAAGATCAGTTAGTAAGTGGCTAAAATAAAGTGGAAATACATTGAATTACACTAGTGAAACCAGATAGGAATGTAAAATATATACTAGATATATTTTAGAACCATATTCTAAAATAAACATTACTCTAGTTTGCTTATATTTGAAATAATTGTAAAGTCTCAAATTGTTAAATATTTTTAAGAATTATAATGCATAGCAAAGTAAGACATATACTAAAATTTTTTTCTTTAAGAATAGTTTCATGCTATTTTAATGAAGATGGATCTGATCTAACCCTTCTTTGGGGCCAACTACATACAATACAATTTTTAGAAGACAGTAAAAATAGGAAACATTACATACTTTATATAAAAATTCAAGTGTTATGATAGAGGTAAAAACAGTAATTCAGTAGGGATTACAAGAGTGACAGATATTAATTTTGACTGAGAAACTGAAAGATATACATGGACCTTTTTTAGGAATTTCCAAGCTGATTCGAAATTAATACGGTATTGTAAAAGATCTAGACAGCTAATTCAATTTTAAAAATAGAAAATCAGAGTTGGAGAACTTCTACTTTAAAAACTTACAATAACGATATAGCTAATTAGGCAGTGTTGTTTTTATAATAAAGAAATTTAGATTAATGGAAAAAATAACAAAATTTTATCCCACATTGGGTCAGTTGAGTTTTAATAAAGAATACATGGGAATTTAATAGGAAAAAGATAAACTTTTCCACAAATGGGTTTGGAACAACTGATAATCTGTATGGAAAATAAATTATCCTCCATCTTTACCTTATACCACCTAAAATATTAAATTATATTTGATAATATACTTGTGTGCTGAATTTAAAACTCTAAGCTTTTCAGAAGAAAAATAACAGACTATATATTCCACCATGATTTACATAAAATAAATTGATCATACCAAGCGCAATACACATAGTGTAGAACCACGTTTGTTGATGGAATGCTACCATGCCTACTTTCAAGGAAACATAACACATCCCTGCTAAACAAACACACCTTTTTCTGTTACCAGTGTACATAGAAAATCCAAAAGAAAAAATATAATAAAACTGTGTGGTAAACATGGAATGAAATCAATAAAATATTTCAATGTTCTTTGAAAATATGTCTGTTAAAGGTCCTAATACATGATCCCTCTTTACAAAGGGAATACTGAAAACAACTTTTTAAAAAATGTGTAATGTTAATTACTGTTTGCAAGCATTAGTTTTGTATATCTTCTTAGATACAATAACAATGGCAACACTTACTCATTACTTTACTGGGACTCTACCAAACATTTTTCTAAGGACTTTACCTGAATGAACACATTTAATCTCATCACAACCAAGTAAGAGAGTTAATGTTATTAGTTCATTGTATAGATGAAAGAAAAGAGTCAGAAATTTTGTGACAAAAATCAGAAATATTAAGTGGTGAAGCCATGCCTCCAAAATAGGAAGTTTGGCTCTGTATTGAACTTGCTATTGTCGCTTTTAAAACAACTTTAATTTGTAGTGATTGAATCACAGTCCTCAAATTTGATTTGGTTTGGTCTGACTAATGCAATTTTTTTTTAAGTTCAAGTAATAACTTAAGTTTATTTAACATGTTCTATAATTCACTAAGATACACTCCTCCTCAAAAACCAGTTATTTCTCCAACTTTAATCTGGCAATATTTTCCCATATTTAAGTAATAAACTCAGCTATCTTATCATTGATCACATTAGGTTTACCTTGGATTCATCACTCCTTCGTTCTTTGCAATCCCATAGTACTCTGGGAATTCTATATCCTATGGTGGATTTCCATAGCCTTTGGAACAAATCTTAACTGACATTGTCATTCAAGAAATGTCTTCACTTGGAGCAGCTAACATCTGTAAGCACTTTTTTTTTTTCCTGCCAGTCCTTTCACCTGTATTTCTCCATGTCTATCTGACACACTTAAAGAGGCTGTCTTGTGCTACTAGGTGCCCCTTTCATGAGTTATCAGTCCATCAGAGGTTCTTTTGCTAAATGCGCACATGGGAATCATAAAGACGTCTTTAAGCCGTTTCGACCTACAATTTTCTTTGTGAATGTGGGAGTCAAAACAGTGTCCCCTATCGTCTGGTGTTACTTCTGTGAATTCGTTATGTTAATAACACAAAGGGCTTTACAGATGTTATTAAGGTGACTAAAAAGTTGACATTTTTAATTAGGGTGAGCCTGGTATAACCACACGAACCTTTAAAAGCAGAAAACAGCTGTTCAAAAGAAAGTCAGAGAGATTCAAAGTATGAGAAGGATTTCATATTTCCATGCTGACTTTAAAGATGGAGGGGACCACAAGTCAAGGAATATGGGTAAGAATGACCTCTCACTGATCAGTGAAAACTGAGAATGACCTCTCACTGACATCTAGCAAGGAAAACAGGAATTTCAGTTCTACAATGCCACAGAACAGAATTCTACCAACAACCTAAAGGCACAAACAATGCAATTTTTCCCAGTCTCCAGACAAGAACTTAGTCAGGTTGTCACCTCGATTTAGGTATTGTGAGAACCAAAGAGAGTATAAGCAGAGCTGCTTGGACTTGAACTGTAGAACTGTCAGATAATAAATGGGTACTGCATTAAGCCACTAAATTTGTAGCAAATTTGTTACAGCAATGATAGAAAAATACAGTGGTAATATTTTAAGTTCTGAATTCAATGTCTTTTAGCATGGGGCTATTCAGATTTTCTTTTTTTTTTATTCAGTTTAAATACGTCATTTAAACTCTTTGACACAGTTACATAAGTTGTTGAATTTATTGACATGACATTTTTCTTTCTATTAAATTGTGTAGGACAACAGTTTCCAACCTTTTTGGCACCAGGGACCAGTTTCCATGGATAAAATTTTTCTACAGATGGGGAGTGAGGATAATTTTGGGATGGGATGAAACTGTTTCACCTCAGCTCATTAGACATTAGATTCTTACAAGGAGCATGCAACCTAGATCCCTTACAGGTGTAGTTCACAATAGGGTTCACTTTCCTATGAGAATCTAGTGATGCAGCTGATGTAACAGGAGGTGGATCTCAGGCAGTAATGCTCACCCTCCAGCTGCTCACCTCCTGCTGTGTGAAGTGGTTCCTAACAGACCGTGGACCAATATCAGTACTTGGCCCAGGGGTTGGGAACCCCAGGTGTAGGATATGTATTAATGTTACCTGTTTTATTCCAATATGGTATTTTATGTCTATTTCTTCTTGATTGGTATAAATATTTATCATTTTGATATTTTCGAAGAAACTACTTTTGGTTTTATTGATATTACATTACATTTTACATTTTCTTTTTCATTGGTTTCATAATTATTTTTGGTATTTCTTACTATATATTCGCTTTGAGTTTATGTTTCTTTTTTTCTAACTTACCTTTTTTTTTAAATATATATTTTTTTTATTGCATTTTAGGTTTTGGGGTACATGTGAAAAACATGCAAGATTGTTGCATAGGTACACACATGGCAGTGTGATTTGCTGCCTTCCTCCCCATCACCTATATTTGGCATTTCTCCCCATGCTATCTCTCCCCAACTCCCCACCCCCTGCTGTCCCTCCCTTTTCCCCCCCAACAGACCCCATTTTGTGATGCTCCCCTCCCTATGTCCATGTGTTCTCATTGTTCAACACCCACTTGTGAGTGAGAATATGTGGTGTTTGATTTTCTGTTCTTGTGTCAGTTTACTGAGAATGATGGTTTCCAGGTTCATCTATGTTCCTACAAAGGACAGGAACTCATCGTTTTTGATGGCTGCATAATATTCCATGGTATATATGTACCACATTTTCCCTGTCCAGTCTATCACTGATGGGCATTTGGGTTGGTTCCAGGTCTTTGCTATTGTAAACTGTGCTGCAATGAACATTCGTGTGCATGTGTCCTTATAGTAGAACAATTTATAATCCTTTGGATATATACCCAGTAATGAGATTGCTGGGTCAAATGGAATTTCTATTTCTAGGTCCTTGAGGAATCGCCACACTGTCTTCCACAATGGTTGAACCTTAGTTAAGCAATTTTTTACTTTTCTTCTTTTCTAATATAAACATTAAAGGTTGAAAATGTCCTCAACAACTTCTCTAGTTGTGTCCCACATATTTTGATGTACTCTATTTTAATTTAATTATTTTCAAATTTCTACCCATAATTTATGTAAAATACATGGCTTAATTTTCAACCATTTGGACTATTCCAGACATAATTCCATTACTGATATCTAATTTCAATCCAGTGAGGAAAGATAATATATGCTATGTGATTTCAGTCCTGTTAAGTATATTAAAGCTTGTTTTATTGGAGTATGTGATCTATCTTGGTGAATATCCATTTGAAAAGGATGTATACTCTGCAGTTTCTTTGTGTGTATGTGTGTGTGTTGTTCTGTAAATATGAATTAAATGTTATTGGTGGACAATGTTGTTCAAGTCTCATATCTTTTTAGATTTTGTGTCCACTGTCAATTACTAAAAGGTAAGTGTTGAAATCTCTACCTGTAATTGTGGATTTATCTATTCTCATCTTACCTTTGTCAAGATTTGTATAATTATTTTAAAGCTCTTTAACATTTATCATTATTATTTCTTGTTGACGAATTTACCCATGAAATTTCTCTCTTTAATTCTGGTAAGGTTTCATGTTTGGAAGTTTACTTTGTCTTATAGTAACATAGGCATTTCAGTTTTTTATGTCTGTGATTTGCATAATATATCTCTTCCTATCATATTACTTTTAATCTCTCTTTCTTTATGACTTATCTATAATTTATTCTTATATTTAAATGACATTCATGTTGACAGCAGATAGTTGGATCTTGCTTTTTTATGCAGTCTTATAATCTATTTCTTTAAATTTGTATGCTTAGCCCTTTTATATTTAATTATTGATATGGCTGGACTTAGTTCTTCCATTTTGCTACTTATTTTGTAATCGTTAAATCCTTTCCCTCTTTGTTTTCTAATAGAGAGCTTTTCAGCATTCCACTTTATCTCTTGTAGATGTCTATTATTTAATAAAACAAAGAATTTACAGTATATTTTAAAACTTTCTTACATATCCTGAACCTATCATTTTATAGGTCAATGTGTTTTTAAGACCTTTAGAACTGTGTATTTCCATTTCTCCCCTGTAATCTTTTTGCTGTCATAATTATACCTTTTACATTTCTATATATTATAAATACCATATGCAATACAGTAGTAATATTTAGCTGTAAACCATCAGCAAAAAGAAGATAAAATTTTATTTTATAAAAATAAGACAAAATTTTAAACATAAGGTAAATAAAAACAAATATAATATCTTTTACTTTTTCCTACAGGTTCTTAATTTCTAGTTTCCTTTATTTATTTAGGTAGATTCACATTGCTATCATTACCATTTTTGTTTGATCTAATGTATTTCTCTTGTGTTACAAGGTAGGTTTCCTAGTAATACATACTCTCAAATATAATTGTCTTTCAATTTCACCTTTTTAAAAAATATATTTTCCTTGATAAAAATTTTAGTTTAGCATAATTCTTTTTCTTGTGCCATAAAGCTGCTTAACAGTCATGTAGTTTGCACTGATTATGTATTTATTCTTCTGTCATTCATTTTTATCATTCTTGTTTTGTTTATAATGTCTCTCCCTACTTCCTTGGTGATTTTTATGTTATTCTCTTTGTAGCTGTTTTCTTGTCACCTAATTATACATTGTGTGTGTGTGTGTGTGTGTGTGTGTGTGTGTGAGACAGAGAGAGAGAGAGAGAGAGAGAGAGAGAGAGAGGAAGGGAAAGAGAGAGAGGGAGAGAGGTGATTACAGTAGTTCTCTCTGATCTCCAGTTTTGTTTTCTGTGAATCTAGTTACCTGAAGCCAATCGTAGTCTAAAAGTAGTTAAGTTCAGTATATTAAGGTGTTTTGAGAGAGAGAGAGACCACATTCACAGAAATCATATTACAGGTTGTTATACTTGTTTTCTTATATTAGTGACTATTGTTAATCTCTTACTGCATGTAATTAATAAAATAAACTCTATTATAGGTATGCACAATAAGTACAGTACAAAACCTAGTATATTTAGAATTTGGTACTATCTGTGGTTTCAGGCATCCACTAAGAGTCTTAAAATGTATCCCTTGCAGACATGGGGACACTTCTGTATTTATTCTGCTTAGATCTGTTCATCTTTAAACAGCAGTCTAATAGTTTTTAATCACATTTTGAAAACATCCATTAATTTTAGTATTACTATGACTCTATTCATTATGAATTATTTCCCTTTGTTTCATTTCAGATAGTTTTTGTTTTTTGTTTTCAATGTTAGTAATCTTATTTCTTCTGCATTGTTTAATTTGCTGTCACTCCCATCCACAAAAATTTTTACCTTAACTATAAATTTTCATGTCTAGAATTGCTATTTGATTGTTTGTATATTGTTCATTTGTTTCATTATTATATTCGTATTTCCTTTGAATAGTTGAACATTTGTTAAATAGTTATAATAACCTTTTTAAGATTACTTCCTATGACTTCCATCATATCTGTCATTTCTTTTTATGTTTCCTAGAAAAAAAAATTAGTCACATTTTTTTCCTTTTTTTACATGTCTTGTGATTTTTTATTGTTTTATATAAAATGTGAATTATACATTGTTGACATGAGTCTCAGATTTTGTCATATTATTTTAAAGACTGTTGGATACATTATTCTAGAAGGCTGGTAATTTATTTACAGTTCTGTTTGATTCTTTGAGGGATTGCTGTTTAGGCTATTTATATTGGATGCAGAGCAGAAGCCTTTCCCAGACAGTATAACATAATTAATTATATGTATTGGCTTTTCATTTCCCTACTTCCTTAGTGATTTCATGTGATAACTAAGATACTTTTTGATCACCATGAGAGGAAAGTGAATTCCAAATATTTCCCTTTCTTATAGAAAATTCTGGATTGTTTTTAGTGTTACAAATGCAAGTAAGGCTTGTAGTAATAAAGATGTGTGACTACACTTTGTGATGTTTCATTATGTACATTGGAATTAGCATCCTTTCCATACACTTCCAATATACTTGGGGTAAGGGAGACTGTTAAATCTCAAATTGAAAAGGTAAGTAAGAGGTATTCACTTCTATCTAGAATGCCCTAAAGTCACTGGAATAAATAAAATGGTGTTTCAGTTCTGAATTCCTTTTCTTGAAAAAATGTAAAAAGTGCTAATGGGTTTTGCAATACATGTTCTGCATTAAGAAATACTCACCCATTGTCTTCAGGACAATTGTCAAGGATGGACATTTTTTTTAATGTATATATATTTTTTTAAAGACGGGGTTTCACCATGTTGGTCAGGCTGGTCTTGAACTCCTGACCTCAGGTGATCCGCCCGCTTTGGCCTCCAAAGTGCTTGGATTACAGGCATGAGCCACCACGCCCAGCCCTAAGGATGGACATTTTTACTCCATCATATTATTAAGTCCAATTGGAGGACTCATAGATCTCCTAAGACTACAGACCCAGGGATACTTCACCAGCTTAACCATAAGTCACAGTTAGTTCGATCCAGAGACTCCAGATTTAGCCTGATTATCTTGTTCATTTCTGTTATCAAAGCATGATTGTTAATCACACACCCTTACACTTTCAAACGTGTCCTAGTTATAATAATAAAAGTAAATGGTCACTTAACTGAACCAGTCTGGGACATATAATAGGAATTTGGGACGTCTGAATTGAGATCAATAAATCTGGGAAATATAGAGAACGCAGTACATGCATTGGAAAATATTTTTTTCTTTTACTTTTTTTTTTTTTTTTTTTTAGATGGAGTCTCGCTCTGATGCCCAGGCTGAAGTACAGAGATGTAATCTCGGCTCACTGCAACCTCTGCCACCCAGGTTCAGGCAATTCTCCTGTCTTAGCCTCCTGAGTAGCTAGGACTACAGGGGCAGGCCACCACATTAGGCTCCTTTTTGTATTTTCAGTAGTGATGGGCTTCACTATGTTAACCAGACTGGTCTAGAACTCCTGACCTCATGTGATCTGACTGTCTCGGGCTCCCACAGTGCTGGGATTACAGACATGAGCCACCATGTCTGACCAGAAAATATTTTTTCTTGAACAGTTTTCTGTATACTTAGATTTATTCTCCATTCTTCTTGAGCTTTATGATATTTTCAATATTAAGTGCTACTTTTTTATTTTATGAAGAAAGAAGCATTACAAACATATTTTAATATAATATATTCTCAATAGCAATTTTTCAATTGTTTATAGAGACACAAAAACCTCTAACAATATTAACAGCCAGAATTTAACCTTCTTTATTATAAGGACTCTACCTCACACCAATAATACATAGAATATTTTTAGTTGAAATTGTAGAGAAGTCCCCATAAAAGTCAAGACTCTACAGCAAGACAGTTAGGCAACCACAAGGGAACATCTTGGAGCAGACAGAAGTGTGGATTCCATAGACAGAAAACCTGGTTTAGAATCACAACTCTGCCACTTAAATATGGTGCAATGAACAAGAGTATAAGTCACTCTGAACCTAAGTTTTCTTATCTGTAAATGAGAATAACTTTAATAAATCAACCTAATAGGACTTCTGTAAATATTCAGTGCATTTATACTTGAAAAGAGCTTGTAGAAATGCTTTGAAAGTAGAGGGCACTAAGTATGTGTTTGTTAAAAATAAATAGCAATAAAGAAGGTTATAACAACCCAATAAGATAAGTTTCTCTCTCTTTCATTTTATTTTTCTTTATATTTATATGCAGATCAATTCACTATTTAAAGAAGTCTGAGTCATTTTGCCTTGTGACACAGTTGCTTATTCTAGGACCTGGCACAGCTCCAGCTATCAATCAATGTAAACTGCTGAAAATGAAGTCTCAAAAGATAGAGCTAGGTTTCGTGTTCTGTCTCCTCTGCCATCTCAGGACAATGAAGCATAGTGAGGGGCCAGATGATGACTTAAGATTGATAAGTTTCTGATATTTTTACTTATTTATTTTATCTTGAAAGAAAACTTATGATTTCTAAATTAAAGATGCATTATGATTACTATGCTTACACAAATAACCACATGCGTCATTCCCCACGCATCATTCTTTCCTTAGAATAATGAGATGAGTGCCACATGGATCTGTGCAGGCAGAACGATTGTTGCGCCACAGAAAAGGAACTCCAAATTAAAAATCTAGGAGTTATACAGGTTATGTATTTTTAGGTTAACTTCTAAAACTCCAGGAGTTATGCAGCTTCCTTTCTCTTCTGAAAAAAGAAGAGAAACCATATTTCCCTAAGATAAGTAAATCTTCTGTGGGGAGAGAAGAGGAATTTAAAGGAATGCCTCTGAGTTGTATCTTTCTTCATAATATGAACACGTAGCTCTAATCATAGCTGAATACTCTGGATTTTGCTGAAGCTCTCTTGCTCTCTGTGGGTTGCTATTCAGTTTTCATCCCCAGACTTGGCCTGCCAGTTTATTTGCTCAGAAAACCCTAACCATGCAGAAACATGGACATATGTTTTCAACAGTTCCACAAAGTTCTTCCATAGTGCTACGTTTTCTCTTATGAATATTCTCTTTACATGTTAACACATGACCACAAAATTGGAAACGTCATTCCTCAAAACTACTTCACTTAGCATTCATTTCTAGAACTATTTAGATAGATACCAGATTTGTTATGTGTTTATCAATATTTCTGGGGTCTCATATCCCATCTTTAAGATACCTTATTTTGGCAAATGACACTGTGACCCTTTCTGTATTTACCTATTTTTACAAAATAAATAGTAAATGATTCTAAATTGATTGTATTTGAAGAGTGGGACACATTTGATGAACTCTGAGAGAGTTGTAAGCATAGAAATACAGATATTCGATGGACTATGGTGAGTAGTCATTTCGAACTGAAAGGAATTGCAATTGTAGCTGAACCCACCAAACCTTAGAGTGAGAGAAGTATGCAAGCTATTGTTTGAATGTATATAGGAAATTCCTTTTTGTAGGAGGAAATATCTGAGTTTTTTACTACTTGAAGGGTAATAGCAAAGAGGATGTGAGGATAATTGATAAATAAATCAATATATAGAGTAAAGGGAGGAAATAAAATGGACAAAAGTGAGTGGAAATGAATAATTATAAGTGATGATTAAGTAAGTTATTAGCTTGAAAGTTTATGTCAGTCAAATTAAATGTTTCTTTTTTCTGAAAAATGAATATAGCCTAGAAATTAAGGGCCACCTGAGGTGAAGCACTTCCTAAGTCCTTTCCTTACCACATGGGACTATAGGTAGATAAGATCTTTGCTAATTTTGAAACAATAAAAATTCCAGGTGGGCACTGTGTTTTGAAAAGTGAGCAGAGGCATGTAGAGAAGTGATTGTGCCTGGAGCAAATTACTAATTCATAAAGAGGATTTAATTCCAATTCACTATTAATGCAGTTAGACAGACTGCCTCAGAGATATTGCAAATAACTTAAGCTGGTGCTTCCTAAACTTTAATGTGCATATAAATTACCCGAGAGGCTTGTTAAAATATGGGCTCTGATTCTGTAGATCTGGGGTGAAACCTGAGATTCTGCATTTCTAACAAAATTTCAAGTTAAGTTAATGCTGCTCGTTATCATATTACACTGAGTCTTGAGTAGCAAAATCTTAAGCTGCATTTCTTGGAGGAAAAAGGCAATACATAATCTGTTTTGAGAGGAATGTATCTTAAAAGGAAAGCGACTTTTATACTGGCTAAGGCTGCTTTTCTTACAAGGATATTTGAAAAAACTTAGAAAAAGATGTTTATAGAAATCCTCCATCCAAGTACTATTGCAGCACAGTTTACAATAGCAAAGACCTGGAACCAACCCAAATGCCCATCGATGATAGACTGGACAGCGAAAATGTGGCACATATACACCATGGAATATTATGCAGCCTTCAAAAACGATGAGTTTGCATCCTTTGTAGGGACATGGATGAACCTGGAAGCCATCATTCTCAGCAAACTGACACAGGAACAGAAAA
>PVKV010034955.1:0-17141 GCA_004027835.1 Alouatta palliata | reverse complement strand
AGCAATTCTCCTGCCTCAGCCTCCCGAGTAGCTGGGACTACAGACACGTGCCACCATGCCCAGCTAATTTTTGTATTTTTAGTAGAGACGGGGTTTCACCATGTTGACCAGGATGGTCTCGATCTCTTGACCTCGTGATCCACCCGCCTCGGCCTCCCAAAGTGCTGGGATTACAGGCTTGAGCCACCGCGCCTGGCCTGTTTTTTTTTTTTAAGACGGGGTTTCACCATGTTGGTCAGGCTGGTCTTGAACTCCCAACCTCAGGTGATCCGCCCGCCTTGGCCTCCAAAGTGCTTGGATTACAGGCGTCAGCCACCACACCCGGCCCCTGGCTAATTGTTTTGTATTTTCAGTCACCATGTTGGCCAGACTGGTCTTGAACTCCTGATTTCGTGATCCACCTGCCTCGGCCTCCCAAAGTGCTGGGATTACAGGCATGAGCCACGGTGCTGGGCATCAAGCTGGGGTCTTAAGGGAGGGAACTCCTTTAGTAGCCAGCTTCAGGGAGTACAGAATTGGGGGGCAGACAATTCTTGTCCCTAATTTGGGGGTGGAGGACATTGGTTTATCCTCCCTGGGAAGGAGCTGCCTTAGCTGCACAGAACAAGACAGCTTCAGCCCCTCACTCACCTCCTTTCCCATTGTAGATGTAGCTCTCCCAGAAGCGCTCCTTGAAGGGAGAGAAGTGGAAAAGAAGAGGAAAAGCAGTAATTCAGCTGGGATGTTCACAACCCAAACAAGCCCACCCTGATTTCTGAGACAGGGAGGAGGGAGTCGAGGGCCAGAACATCCCCGCGACCTGCCCACAGGTATAGAGAAGACAGGGGGCCCTAACCGCCAGTGTCTCGAAGCCCTCACCGTGAGAGTGTCGTCCTCAAAATACTCCCTGGCCTCTTCCCAGGAACACTTCTCTTCGAGACACTCCCGTTCCAGATTCCCCGGTGTGAACAGCTCCAGGTCCCAGTGATTGGCTCTTCGGATCCGGGTATGGCGACTCAGGAAGCTCTGGGCCTCTGGGGGGCCCAGGAAGACTTCTGGGCCCAAAGACATGAGGGAGAGAAAAACGGAGGGTCCCTAGGGCCAGAGTCATGGGGGATAGGGAGCAGTGGGGTCCTGGAGGAAGGAGTAGGGGCTGGGAATCCAGACTCCTGGGTCTGAAGGAGGTAAGGGCTGGGTCCTGGATTTCTGGAAGAGGAGGGGCCTAGAGGCAGGCATTCCTGAGTCAGGGGGAGGCCAAGGTCAAGTGCCTGGACACTACTTCCCCCAAACACTCACCTTGGTCTTTCTCCCCACTGGGTGAAGTATTGAGGCAAGTGGTTAATCCCATGTATAGCAGCAGCAGAGAGGGGTGGCCCCTCATATTTTGTGGACACCTAGAAGCAGACGTGTTACAGCTGACAAGGGCCTCAGTCCCTGGGTAGTGAGGCAGTGTCTCTCTGACTGGCCACTGTGGTCCATAATGACACAACCAGACACTGGTGCCAGACACTGTTTACCTATACAAACTCATTTCACTTTTCTTTTGAGATGCAGGCTTGCTCTGCCATCCAGGCTGAAGTGCAGTGACGCTATCTCAGCTGACTGTGACCTCTGCCTCCTGGGTTCAAGCGATTCTCCTGCCTCAGCCTCCTGGGTAGCTGGGATTACAGGCCCATGTCGCCACGCCCAGCTAATTTTTGTAGTTTTAGTAGAGATGGGGTTTCACCATGTTGGCCAGGCTGGTCTCAAACTCCTCCTCAAGTGATCAGCCCACCTCAACCTCCCAAAGTGTTGGGATTACAGGCATGAGCCACCACACATGGCCAGGAATCCTATTATCCTCATTTTTAGAGAAGAGAAAACTGAGGCACAGAGAGGTAAAGTAACTTGCCCAAGGTCACACAGTGTGCAAGTGTGAGAGCCAGGATCTCAGTGAAGGCAGTGTCCGCCAGAGAATAGAGCAGGGAGCTTCTTTTTCTCCCCTGTGTCTACAGCACCCGACCCAGGTGCTCATAAACATGTCCATTGGTGATCTGGACTCTTCCCTTCCTGGTAATTTCCACTTGTGCTTCTGTGTTCATTGTCACATCCACGCACAGACAACAAAGATTACGACAGAGGCAGGGGATGAGATATATTCTTGGGTCTAGGGACCTAAGGGGGCAGGGGCCCTGGACTCCTAAGCCTAGGAGCCCCAAACGGGGAGCCAGGATGCCTAGGTCCCCAAGCCAAGCTCTTCCTCCAGGAACATTCACTTACCTGCCCAGACCTGTGAGCACTGCCCCTTCCTCTTTAATTCGGACCTCCTTGACCAGCTACAGCCACCTGTGAAGGGGGACAGGGAAGAGGGGAGGGGGGAGGAGGGGCGCCCCACTCCGGGTAACCAGGCCCGATCCCGGTTTCTGGCAGAGGGGCGGAGCTTGTTATTACCTGCCCTGGGCGGGACTCAGGTAAGGGACAAAGTATTTAAAGGGACCTTAGGATAAAGGACTTAAAGGCCGGAGTTCCCTGGGGGATCCAAGGTGTCGAATACCTTGGGGCACCTGGGAGATGGGATTCGACCCTCCTCCTTCTTCCTCCCGCCCCCTAACCGCTCCGCCTCCCCCCTGGGTGTTCGCCTGGCCGAGCTAGAAAAATCAATGTCTGGGTCTCAAGATATCTAGAAACCGGCGGGAACGATGTCCCGTAGTTCCTGGGACAGCTGGGCAGTGCCGCAGTAAATCCCTGTTTCCCGAGGGCGACTGGAACGGCTTGGACTTTCCATTTCCAATGGTTCTGTCTATAAAATGGGAGCGCAGTTGTCCCTTCTCCATTGTGTTTTAAGATGCAGCAAGAAAAGTGGATGATATATTTGGGAAAGAGGGCTTCCTAATCTCTAGGGGAAGTGGTTAGTCCTTAAATTTGGGCTTGGAGAGACTCAAAGCCTGGGCATCAAACAAGAAAAAAGTAGCTCCCTGGGAAATGCCTAGTACATACTAAGCGTTCACTATATTCCCACCAGTTTCAATAACCGGAACCTTCGATTTGCCACTCACGTTTCCGGAGGGAGAAAGAGGAGAAGAGAGGACTTGGACAAGCCGGGCGAGGCACTTCCGCAACTAGGGGCACCTCTGCTTCCGGTGCCTTCGGCTGGGCGGAAGTGGGCGGAGCGGAGGGGGTAACCGGTGCTCCTCTTCGGTGTCCGGGCACAGTTGAAGAAACGACCGAGGAACTGGGAGTCGTTCTTGAGGTGAGTTCGAGACGGTGTAGGAAGAATGTTGCTGGGATCGCTTTCCTGCGGGCTAGAGGTCTGGAGTCTTGAGGGAGACCTGGGCAAGATTTTGGATTCCCGACTCCCTGTCGATCATTATTAATAGAGCTGTACGGGCGCCCCAAGTATGAAGCTGAACTACACTCCCCTGGAGGTGGCCAACCGTCCATCGATCAGTTCTCTCTCTCTCTCACTCTCACTATAAACTCAGCCAAGTGGTAGCTAGCATCGGCCAGTTCTCCCGAGAGTTACAGTTCCGCTGTAGATGGCTGTTTGCTGGGGGTCCCAAGGGAAGGAGTGGACTGGGATTGCTGGGGGTCTAAGCAGTAGGAGTTGAAGGAAGAGAACTCCTTTTCTGGTCTCAGTTTCCTGGACTGTGGTGGGACGGCGGGCGATACTAGATTGTCCCATCGCCACCTTCTCTTCGCCTTTCTGACAGCCCCTTGCCTCTCGGGGTGGGTACAGGGCTTCGCGTTTTCCTGTGTGGAGCTTCGGGTCCGGCAGTCATAGATTCACCTTCTGATTGTGCTGCTAATTCTGTGAACTTGGGGCTTGAGGGGGCCTTGAGGCAGTTGGATGTTAATGTTTTCTTATGAAAGTGTTCAAACTTACGTAAAAGTGAGAGAAGAAATAGGAATTCCTGTCACCCAAATCTACCAATTATTATTTTGGCCATATTTGCTGGTTTTTTTTTTTTTTTTTTTTTTGAGACAGAGTTTGGTGCTGTCGCCTAGGCTGGAGTGCAGTGGCACGATCTCGGTTCACTGAAACCTCCGCCTCCCTGGTTCAAGTGATTCTCCTGCTTCAGCCTCCCGGGAAGCTGGGACTACAGGCGTGTGCCACCACACCCAGCTAATTTTTGCATTTTTTAGTAGAGACAGGGTTTCACCGTGTTAGCCAGGATGGTCTCAATCTCCTGACCTCCTGATCCACCCGCCTCAGCCTTCCAAAGTGCTAGGATTACAGATGTGAGCCACCGCGCCCATTGTATTTTTATTTTTTAATTTACAGAGATTAAAACAAATCCTAGGCATCATGACACTTCAGGATTGTCAAAAGACAAAATTACAACACATTTAGTGAGAAGATCTTAGTTGGCATTTATTTGTGAATCTAGAATGGGACATCTAATTCTGGAAAATAGCATGAGTGTTCTGATAAGCTGAGCAGAGGAGGAGATTGTTTTCAGAGACAAAGGGCTGAGAAAAGCAGAAACAGAAAATGAAAAGCTAGTTGGTTAAATTGATTAACTTGATTAAATTTCTTTTTTTTTTTTGAGACGGAGTTTCGCTCTTGTTACCCAGGCTGGAGTGCAATGGTGCGATCTCGGCTCACCGCAACCCCCGCCTCCTGGGTTCAAGCAATTCTCCGGCCTCAGCCTCCCGAGTAGCTAGGACTACAGGCACGTGCCACCATGCCCAGCTAATTTTTGTATTTTTAGTAGAGACAGGGTTTCACCATGTTGACCAGGATGGTCTCGATCTCTTGACCTCGTGATCCACCCAACTCGGCCTCCCAAAGTGCTGGGATTACAGGCATGAGCCACCGTGCCCGGCCAACTTGATTAAATTTCTAAGTTAAGCTGGGCGAGGTGGCTCATGCCTATAATCCCAGCATTTTGGGAGGCCGAGGGGGGCAGAGCACCTGAGGTCGGGAGTTCGAGACCAGCCTGATCAACATGGAGAAACCCTGTCTCTACTAAAAATACAAAATTAGCTGAGTGTCATGGTGCATGCCTGTAATCCCAGCTACTGGGGAGGCTGAGGCAGGAGAATCGCTTGAACCCGGGAGGCAGAGGTTGCAGTGAGCCGAGATGGTGCCATTGCACTGCAGCCTGGGCAACAAGAGCGAAACTCCGTCTCAAAAAAAAAAATTTCTAAGTTAAGGGTTACAGTAGGGGACTTCCTTTATCAGGTGGGCTAAAACTGGCCTGTCTGGGGCCAGAAGGATCAGATGACAACTGAGTTTTGGCTTGGAAGCATGGAACTTCAGCATGAGTGACTCCATTTTGGTTTGGGTCTACTGAAGCTAGTGCAGGAGCTCAGTCCAAACCAATGGCCTCCTGTGAATTTTATCTACCAGGGTGCATGTGTGTAAAAACCGGAAACATTGCTAACATGACCGCAATACTATTATCACACTTTACAAAAACAACCGCAGTTCTAGGCTCCTATCCATGAGTTGGTGTATAGTCAATCCAGGGTAACTGTGGGCTTGTTGGAATCAGGATACAGTTAAGTGATTGCTATTGTCTTTGAAATCTCTCTTGATTTAGAACTGTTCCCCCTTCCGGCCCAGTGTGGTGGCTTTCGCCTGCAATCCCAGCACTTTGGGAGGCTGAGGCCAAGGCGGGCAGATTGGCCAACATGGTGAAACCCCCGTCTCTACTAAAAAATACAAAAATCAGCTGGGCGGGGTGGCTTGTGCCTGTAATCCCAGCTACTTGGGAGGCTGAGTTAGGAGAATTGCTTGAACCGGGACCTGGGAGGCGGAGGTCGCGTCACTACACTTCAGCCTGGGCTACAGAGCGAGACTCCATCTCTCAAAAGAAAAAAAAAAAGAACTGTTCCCCCTTCTGCTCCAGTTTGTTTTTTTCTTGGTGAAATCAATTCAGTGAAGAAACTTAAGTCCAGTTCTGTTGATCATCCCACCATCTGAATTTGTCTGTTTGCTTTTTCTGTGGTCTTATTTTACTTGTTTCTGTCTCGTTTTTTATTTTAAACTATTTAAAAATAGAGATAAGGTCTTGCTATATTACCCAGACTGGTCTTAACCTCCTGGGCTCAAGTGATCCTCCTGCCTTGGCCTCCCAAAGTACTGGGATTACAGGTGTGAGCCATCCGCGCCCAGCCAGCTGCTTTATTATTTTTATGGCTGAAAATGTTCCTTTGCCCAGGATATACTTATCTTGCTGATCTGTTCTTCAGTTGGTGTAGGTTTGTGTTGTTTCCACTTTGTTTGTTTGTTTTTGAGACGGAGTTTCGCTCTTGTTGCCCAGGCTAGAGTGCAATGGTGCGATCTCGGCTCATCGCAACCCCTGCCTCCCGGTTCAAGCGATTCTCCTGCGTTAGCCTCCCAAGTAGCTGGAATTACAGGCAATGTGCCACCATGGCCAGCTAATTTTGTATTTTTGGTAGAGATGAGGTTTCTCCATGTTGGTCAGGCTGGTCTTGAACTCCCAACCTCAGGGCCTCCCAAAGTGCTGGGATTACAGGCGTGAGCCACCATGCCCGAACTTCCACTTTTTACCTTTTATAAATAATACTGCTACGACATTTGTATACAAGTTTTTGTGTGGACGTATGTTTTTATTTCTATTGGCAGTGGAGTTGGTAGCTCAAAAGGTGACTCTGTTTATTCTTTTGAGAAACTGACTTTTCCGGCTGGGTGCGGTGGCTCACGCCTGTAATCTCAGCACTTTGGGAGGCCGAGGCGGGCGGATCACCTGAGGTCAGGAGTTCAAGACCAGCCTGGCCAACATGGTGAAACCCTGTCTTAAAAAAATTAAATTAAATAAAAAAAAGAGAAACTGACTTTTCCAAAATGGCTATACCATTTTACATTCCTACCACCAATGTATGAGGAGGGTTCCAGTTTCTCTGTATCTACACCAGCACTTATTATTATCTGTCTTTTTGATTTTAGTCATTCTAGTTGGTGTGAACTGGTATCTTTTACCATCTTTATTGGCCATTTGTAGAACTTTGGAGAAATGTATATTCCAATCCTTATCCTTTTTTTGCTCTGTTGCCCAGGCTGGGGTGCAATGGTGTGATTTCGACTCACTGCAACCTCTGCCTCCTGGGTTTGAGCAATTCTCCTGCTTCAGGCTTCTGAGTAGCTGGGATTACAGGTGCACACCACACCTGGTGTGGTGGAGATGAGGTTTTTAGTAGAGATGAGGTTTCACCATGTTGGTCAGGCTGGTCTCAAACTCTTGACCTCAGGTCATCCACCCACCTCGGCCTCCTGAAGTGGTAGGATTACAGGCATGAGCCACCATGCCCGGCCTCCTTTACACATTTGTAAATTCTGTTAGGTGTCTTTTCACTATTGGGTTGTAAGTTTTTAATATATTCTCACTGCAATTCCCTTATCAGATATCGTGATTTTTTTTTTTTTTTTTTTTTAGAGGCAATGTCTCACTCTGTCACTCAGGCTGGAGTGCAGTGGCATGATCATGACTCATTGCAGCCTCAACCCTCTGGGATCAAGTGATCCTCCTGCCTCAGCCTTCCGAGTAGTCACAGGCGCATGCCACTTTGCCCAACTAAGTTTTTAAAAAGTTTTTTGTAGAGATGGGGTCTTGCTATATTGCCCACAGCAAGTCCAAATCTGGTCGCAAACTCCTGGCTGCTGCTGCTTTATTTATTTATTTTTTGGTAGAGTCACAGTTTCACCATATTGCCCAGGGCGGTCTTGAACTCATGGGTCCAAGTGATCCTCTTGCCTTGGCCTCCCAAAGTTCTGTGTCCGGGTGTGAGCCAGAACCACCAGCAGATATCTTTTTTTTTTGAGATGGAGTCTTTTTCTGTCACCCAGGCTGGAGTGCAGTGGCGCAAACTCGGCTCACTGCAACCTTCACCTCCTGGGTTCAAGCAATTCTCCTGCCTTGGCCTCCCAAGTAGCTGGGACTACAGACGTGCACCACTGCACCCGGCTAGTTTTTGTAATTTTAGTGGAGATAGGGTTTCACCATATTAGGCTGGTCTTGAACTCCTGACCTTGTGATCTGCCTGCCTCAGCCTCCCAAAGTGCTGGGATTACAGGCGAGAGCCAAAGCACCCGACCAAGCTATCTGACTTTCTAACTGCTACCTGTTTTTGTTCAGCCTGCAAACTAAGAATGGCTTTTAACGTTTTTACATGACTGATAAAAAATCAAAAGAATGAACTTGGTGACCTATGACAATTATATGTGATTCTGTGTCACAGTCTATAAATAAAGTTGAATTGGAACACAGCCATGCCTATTTATGTATCTGTGGCTGCTTTTATGCTACAGGGGCAGGGTGGAGTATTTACAGGGGCTGTTTGGCCTGCAAAGTTGAAAACAGTTACTCTCTGGCCCTTTTTTGTTATTTCCTCCTATGGAATCCGGAAATTGAATGTAAAGGCTTGATTAAATTTCAGTTCAGCTGTTGGGTCACTACTTCAGAGCTGGTCCCTTCATTGTTGTGTACTGCCTAGGTGTCCGCTTTCAGGGGTGGTGAAATTCATCCAAACTTCAGGGAGCATTATATACTGAATGCCCCCAGATTCGTATGGCCCCAACATGATTATATTTGGAGGTGGAGTCTTTATGGAAATAATTAAGGTGAAAGGGTGGGGCCCTAATCTGATGGATTGATTGGTGTCCTTATAAAAGGAGGAGGCTGGGCACGGTGGCTCATGCTTGTAATCCCAGCACTTTGGGAGGCCAAGGCAGGTAGATCACCTGAGGTCAGGCATTCAAGACCAGTCTGGCCAACATGGCAGAACCCGTCTCTACTAAAAATACAAAAATTAGCTGGGCATGATGGCGGATGCCTGTAATCCCAGCTACTTGGGAGGCTGAGGCAGGAGATCATTGAACCGGGGAGATGATTGCAGTGGGCCGAGATCGTGCTGCCACACTCCAGCCTGAGTGACAGAGTGAGACTTCCCTCAGAAAAGAGGACACCAGAGAGCTATTCCTCTGCCACTGAAGGTAGCCATCTGCAAACAGGAAGAGGGCGTCAGCAGAACCCCACCATGCTGGCAGCCTGAATGTAGACTTCCAGCCTCAGGAACTGGAGGAAATCGGTCTATTGTTTGAGCCACCCAGAGTGGTATTTTGTTATGGCAGCCGGGGCAGACTGAGACAGGTGGCAGCTATGGAAAACCACATTGTAAAGCTCCAACTATGTCTCTTCCAGTAGCAAGAATTAGCATCCTGTGAATATCCAGGCCCCACCAGCCTCTCCCTTAATGCCATCCATCAACAGTCATTGCCTGAGTCAACTGTTTCACCAGAGGTTACAAAAGGGTGCTTCTCCTGGTCTTTCATTCCTCTTACACTTACAGTCTGAACACAGTTTGGTTTTTGTCTTGAGCCATGTCCAAGAAGCAGTTGAAGAGAGTGACTTAATCCAACTTTTATTCTGAAAAGCCCCCCAAGGCTGTGGTCTGTCAAGGAACAGACTAAGGAAGAGACCAATTTCTCCAAGCCTCCATTTGCCTACCTGTTAAATGGGCAAGGCCGGGTGCAATGGCTTCATGCCTGTAATCCCAGCACTCTGGGAGGCCGAGGCAGGTGGATCACCTGAGGTCAGGAGTTTGAGACCAGCCTGGCCAACATGGTGAAACCCCGTCTCTACCACAAATACAAAAAATTAGCCAGACATAGTGGTGGGCACATGTAATTCCAGCTACTTGGGAGGCTGAGTCAGGAGAATCGCTTGAACCCAGGAGGCGGAGGTTGCAGTGAGCTGAGATTGCGCCATTGCACTCCAGCCTGGGTGACAAGAGTGGAACTCCGTCTCAAAAAAAAAAAAAAAAAGAAAAGAAAAGAAAAGAAAAAATTTAGCACCAGAATTACTGAAATTACTGAGATGTGCTGAAATAGTAGAATACACTCTAGATTGCCAAGGCTACAAATAAAGGAATGGATAGGCCTTTTTGTCTGCAATTGTGAGTTTCCTGGGAGGACTGACAGTTGTCACCTAGTTAAGAGGAATGGCTCCAGAGCCTGGCTGCCTGGGTCTGAGTCCCAGCTCTGCCAAGTCGCAGCTCTGCCACATCCCAGCTGGGAGACACTGTGAGTCTGTCTCCTGCCCTGGGAGGCAGGGAAATGCCAGTGACAGCAGATGGCAGCAGTTCTGCTTTCTATTTTGAAATTGGACCTACCAAAGAGACAATATAGCATGGGAGAGCGAGAGCTCAGCTTCTGGAGTCTGTAAATCTTGAACCTGGCTATTCTTCAACCCTAGGTTGGAGGCACTCACGCGTTCTGGTCTCAGGATCTTAAAAATCATTGAGTTTTAAAAATCAAAGAGTTTGCTGGGTGCAGTGGCTCACGCTTATAATCCCAGCACGTTGGGAGGCCAAGGCAGGCAGATCACTTGAGATCAGGAGTTCGAGACCAGCCTGGCCAACATAGTGAAACCCTGTTTCTAGTAAAAATATAAAAAATTAGCCTCGGGATTATTCTTTATTATCACCCAGCAAAGTAAAAAATGGCTCCCGTAGCCTGTGACCCAGTGGGCCACACCTTTAATCCCAGTAGTTTGGAAGGCTGAGGCAGGAGGATCACTTCAGGTCAGGGGTTTACCAGCCTGGGCAGCACAGCAAGACCCCGTCTCTACAAAAAATTAAATTAAATTAGCCTAGCTATTGGGGAGGCTGAAGTGGGAGGATCACTTGAGCCCAAGAGGTCAAGGCTGCAGTGGGCTGTGATGACACCACCACACTCCAGCCTGGGAGACGGAGCAAGACCCTGTCTCTAGAAAAATTAATTAAATTTTAGGCTGGGTGTGGTGGCGTATGCCTGTAATCCTAGCACTTTTGGAGGCCTAGGTGGGCGGATCACCTTAGGTTAGGAGTTCGAGACCAGCCTGACAAACATGGAGAAACCCTGTCTCTCCTAAAAATACAAAATTAGCCAGGTGTGGTGGTGCATGTCTGTAATCCCAGCTACTCGGGAGGCTGAGGCAGGAGAGTCGCTTGGACCCAGGAGGTGGAGGTTGTGGTGAGCCGAGATCACGCCATCACACTCTAGCCAGGGCAACAAGAGTGAAACTCCGTCTCAAAAAAAAAAAAAAAAAAAAGTTTTAAATGCTCCCATATAGCTATTTCTCTCATTTTGGAGGGAAAATGTCCTCATCTATGTAGAAACCTCGGTTCTTGGCCACAAAACAGCGAGCAAGCTCATCTCTGGGAAAGCAGAGGTACCCACAGCCAAATACCGCAGAGGGTCAAGGCAGTTGACAACTAAGAATAGAGTGGGGAATGTGTCCATGGAAAGGTCAACATGACCTTCATGAGTGGCAGTTGGGGGGGCGGGGGCTGGGGAGCCGGTGGCAGGTGAGCGAGGGGAGGCAACAGGTGCTGGACGCTCACTGAGAAGCTTGTGGGTCAGGGGGAAGTTGGAGGAGGAGCCTGGCGGGTAGAGGGGAGCCTGGGTCAAGTTGGGGTGTTTGATCAAGGTCCCCTTCTGCCAGCAGCCCTGATGGCCTCGAGGGGCTCATTGATCGAGAAGGGGCATGAGGGAGCTATTTAGGGTGATAGGAGGGTTCTGTATCTCCACAGGGTCATGGTCACAAGGGTGTATACATTTGTCAAAACGCATCTAACCTGTAAAGGCTTTGCGTTGATTTTGTGTAAATATGCTTAAAACCCAAAGAGTGGCTTTCAAGAAGACGCCAGCAGGGGGAGAGAGCGCTCCATAGCTCCCAGAGGTTTATGTATTTCAAGTTGTGAATGGGAGAGGCAAGTTTTTCAAAGCAACCAGAAGGGAGCGATAGAAATGAAGTTGCTTTTTACAGAGGTGGGACCCTTGGCTGTGCTCCCTTCCCCAACTTCTGGATCCTACTTGCAGCCTACTTGAGAGCAGGAGACAATCATTCCTGAAGGCAACTAATATGTGTAATGTGGAGCCTTTTGTCTGCAAGTGTTCTTTTTATTTATTTACTTATTTATTTTTTGAGACGCGTATCACCCAGGCTGGAGTACACTGGCACAATCTTGGCTCACTGCAACCTCCACCTCCTGGGTTCAAGTGATTCTTGTGCCTCAGCCTCCTCTGTAGCTGGGATTACAGGTGCACACCACCATGCCTGGCTAATTTTTGTACTTTTGGTAGAGACGGGGTTTCACCAGTTGGCCAGGCTGATCTCGAACTCCTGACCTCAGGTGATCAGCTTACATCAGGCGTGAGACACTGTGCCCAGCCTGCAAGTGTTCTTTGGTTTGTTTCATTGTTTGTTTGAGATGGAGTCTTGCTCTGTCGCCAGGCTGGAGTGCAGTGACACGATCTCGGCTCTCTGCAACCTCTGCCTCCCAGGTTCAGGCAATTCTCCTGCCTCAGCCTCCCGAGTAACTGGGACTACAAGCTCGTGCCACTACGCTCAACTAATTTTTGTATTTTTAGTACAGGTGGGGTTTTACCGTGTTGGCCAGGATGGTCTCAATCTCTTGATCTTGTGATCTGCCTGTCTCGGCTTCCCAAAGTGCTGGGATTACAGGCGTGAGCCACGGCGCCCAGCCCAAGTGTTGTTTAAAATGTGTCATTGCATGCACCTGTAGATTTCCTGTGCCTACATGGTGCTGAGGTCTTGTTTGATTCTTTTCACACCAAGCATTATGATTTAAAGATCTCACATGATGCTAGTCTGTTGCATCTGAGGGCTGTCAGTCACCACGTTTTAGTACATTCAGCAGCCTTTGAGTCTGCTCTAGTATAAATAACACCGTTGTGAAAATCCTGGCCCATGTTCCCTGCTCATCTCTCTGGGAATGACTTTGGGGCACATGTACCCCAGTGCAGAATCACGTACACCTACATACACCTGCTTGCCAAAGTACTGCCAGCCTGTTCCAGGGTGGCTGACACTGTCCACGTCCCCAGCATCATTGCCTAATGGTTCCTGTGATCCCCACAGGGCCACCAAGCTTTGATCTTACCCATCTTTCAAAATTTGGCTGGCCAGCCTGTTGATAGGTGTAAACTATCACTGTAGACTTCATTAGAAGAGTTTGAGCATCTCTCCATATGTGTGTTGGGCTTTTGAGTTTCTTCTGCCTCTTTATAGCTTTTGCTCATTAAGTAATTTTGTCACCCAGGCTCCAGGGCAGTGGAGCAATCTCAACTCACTGCAGCCTCAACCTCCCCAGGCTCAGGCAATCCTCTCACCTCAGCCTCCCGAATAGCTGGGACTATGGGCATGTGCCACCACACCTGGCTAAGTAAGTTCTGTAGTTTTTGTAGAAACGGGGTTTTGCCATGTTGCCCAAGCTGGTGTCCATCTTCTGAGCTCAAGCGATCTGCCTGCCTTGGGCTCCCAAAGTGACAGGATTACACACATGAGCCATGAAGGCTGAGGCAGGAGAATTGCTTGAACCTGGGAGGCGGAGGTTGCAGTGAGCCAAGATTGCACCACTGCACTCCAGCCCAGCGAGTCTCCATCTCAAAAAAAAAATGTTTTTTTATTTGTAGAGATGGCATCTAGCTATATTGCTTAGGCTGGTCTTGAACTCCCAGCCTTAAGCAGTGTTCCTGCCTTGGCCTCGCAAAGTGTTGAGACTACAGGCATGAGCTATGGCACCCAGCCTCTTTTACTCGTCTTTCTATTGGAGTGGCTGCTACTTTCTTCTTGATTTGCTGGAGTTTCCAGTACCATCAGTTCTGTTATAATGCTTGTTTTGAAAATGTGAATTTATTCCAATGCAATTGACATATTAGGGCACAATTTGAGCATAACGCCAATTTCACATTTGCTTACGTGCATCCAAGGTGAATCCAGGAAACTGCACTCTGCTATAAGTGTGTGTGTAGGAATACACAAAGCACACACACACGGCACTCCTAACAAATAATATCACCACAGTTCCCCGGGTGTTAGAGCCACACCCATCCACATCTGGTACTAGGACTTTCCATCAGATCTCAGATAACCCTCCTTCCACCACATCACAGTAATTCACAAGGTGCTCCCTCCGCCCCACACCCATTGCCACAACAAACTTCAAGTCTTTGTCAAGGTCACGTGCCATATTTTTTGGAGTATGTTGGTATGTCTTAACCACTTCACCCGTGTGAAACTGTCCTCTCCTTTTGTATTCTGTTCCAGTCTTTTTCTTTAAGCATCACTGATAAAGTTTACAAGGACTGTGACACAGTCCTGTTGTCTCTGTAAGCCCTGTGGTTTTGACTGCAGGACTTTGCCTATTGCCGTGATTTCTGTGAACGCATGCATTGTAGTAGAACTGGCCATTTTAGATGCTAATTGTTGGCCTGGCGCGGTCGCTCATGTCTGTAATCCTAGCACTTTGGGAAGCCGAGGCGGGCGGATCACCTGAGGTCAGGAGTTCGAGACCAGCCTAGCCAACATGGTGAAACTTCATCTGTACTAAAAAAAAAAAAAAAAAAAAAAAAAAATACAAAAAAATTTAGGCGGGGGTGGTGGCACATGCCTGTAATCCCAGCTACCCAGGAGGCTGAGTCAGGAGAATTGCTTTAACCTGGGAGGTGAAGGTTGCAGTGAGCTGAGATCATGCCATTGTACTCCAGCTTGGGCAACAGAGCGAGACTCCGTCTCAAAAGAATTTTTTTTTTTTTTTTTTAAATGATGGGGTTTCACCATGTTGGCCAGGCTGGTCTTGAACTCCTGACCTCAGGTGATCCACCCACCTCGGCCTCCCAAAGTGCTAGCATACAGGCATGAGCCACCGCGCCTGGCCTTGATTTCTTTTTTGCTTTATTTTTCTCCCTCCCTTCCTCTCTCCCTTCCTTCCTTCCTTCCCTCCCTCCCTCCCTCCTTCCCTCCTCTCTCCTTCCTCCTCCCTTCCTCCCTCCTTTCTTTCTTTCTCTCTCTTTCTTTTCTTTCTTTCTTCCCCTTTTTTCTTTTGAGACAGGGTCTCACTGTACTGCTTAGGCTGGAGGGCAGTGGCTCCATCTTGGCTCACTGCAGCCTTGACCTCCCAGGCTCAAGCCATCCTCTTGCCTCAGCCTCCTGAGTAGCTGGGATTGCAGGTGTGCACCACTATACCCAGCTCATTTATGTATTTGTCTGTGTGTTTGTGTGTGGAGACGGGGTCTCACTATGTTGCCCAGGCTAGTCTTGAACTCCTGAGCTCAAGTGATTTGCCAGCTTTGGCCTCCCAAAGTGCTGAGATTACAGGCGTGCACCATGGTGCCCAATTTGTTTTTAGAAAACATGTACAGAGAAGTACAGAAAGCATAACTGTCTAACCCAGTGAGTTTCAGAGCAAACACACCCATGTAACCAGTACCTGGATCAAGAAACATTCCCAGCTTCCCAGAGGCTGCCTGTGCCCCTCCCAGTCACCCCACCTTCCACCTCCCAAAGGCACCTGAATTTTTTTTTTTCCTGAGACAGGGTCTCACTGTGACTCCCAGGCTGGAGTACAATGGCCCAATACTGGCTCATTGCAGCCTCGACCTCCCTGGGCTCAGGTGGTCCACCTAAGACTCCCAAGCAGCTGTGACTACAGGCATGCACCACCATGCCCAGCTCATTTTTCTATTTTTTGTAGAGACAAGGTTTTGCTGTGTTGCCCAGGCTGGTCTCAAACTCCTGGGCTCAAGCGATTCTCCTGCCTCGGCCTCCCCAAGTGCTCATATTACAGGAGTGAGCCTCCACACCAAGACACGTGTGACATCTAATTACATTATGTGTTTTTGAACTTCACGTGGATGGGATCATACAGTAAGTTTCCTTTTGTAGGTCTGGTGTGTCTTGCCCGCATGGTGTCTGTGACATTCCGCTATACTATGGATATGGCAGTAGGCTGTGGTCGCTCATTGCTAGGTGTTTCCCTTATGTGGCTATGGCCCAGTTTCTTTCTCTACTCTGTGCTGACGGGCATTGGGGTGGTTTCCAGTTTATGAGCCATTGTGAATAGGGCAGTGTATGTGTCTTGTAAACAGAGGTCTGCCCTTCTGTTAGGTGTATATGTGGGACTTTTGCTTTCCAAAGTGGCTGTGCTGGTCTGCACTCCCCCGAGCAGTGCACGAGGGTTCCAGGAGCTCCATGTCCTTGCCTACACCCCTCTGTCTAATTGCAACACTTGTGGTGGCTGTGGGGAGGTATCTCAGTGAAGTATTTTGTTTTGTTTTTGAGATGGAATCTCATTCTGTCGCCCAGGCTGGAGTGCAGCAGTACAATCTTGGCTCACTACAACCTCTACCTCCCAGGTTCAAGTAATTCTCATGCTTCAGCCTCCCCAGTAGCTGGGATTACAGGTGCTCACCACCATGCCCAGCTAATTTTTTGTATTTTTAGTAGAGATGGGGTTTCACCATGTTGGCCAAGGTGGTCTCAAACTCCTGACCTCAAGTGATCTGCCTGCTTTGGCCTCCAAAAGTCTGGGATTACAGACAGGAGCCACCGCGCCCGGCCCTCAGTGAAGTTTTAATGTGCGTTTCCCGGGTAACTATATCAGTTTCCTATCATTGCTGTAGCAAATTACTAATTTCTCACTGCAGTATCACACCTCACGGAGCCTCTGGCGTACTTGTGAGAGAATGAGAATGACAAAGGCAAATAATGTCTTAGTATTATTAAAGTAACAGTTTTGGCCGGGCGCGGTGGCTCACACCTGTAATCCCAGCACTTTGGGAGGCTGAGGCAGGTGGATCACCTAAGGTTAGGAGTTTGAGAACAGCCTGTCCTGACATGGTGAAACCCCATCTCTACTAAAAATGAAAAAATTAGCCAGGAGTGGTGGTGGTTGTCTATAAACCCCTCAGCTACTCAGGAGGCTGAAGGAGGAGAATCACTTGAACCCTGGAGGCAGACGCTGCAGGAAGCCAAGATCATGCCGCTACACTCCAGCTTGGGGCAAGAGAGACAGACTCTGTTTCATTAAAGTAAAAGAGACCATGATCATATAGTGGTTTGTACTCTGCATTGTGACTGCGGCAACCTCGCTTCGAATCTGAGTCATGGCACCAAAAGAAAGAAAATTATTATTATTATTATTATTTTTTTTTTTTGGAGACGGAGTTTCGCTCTTGTTACCCAGGCTGGAGTGCAATGGCGCGATCTCGGCTCACTGCAACCTCCGCCTCCTGGGTTCAAGCAATTCTCCTGCCTCAGCCTCCGGAGTAGCTGGGACTACAGGCACGTGCCACCATGCCCGGCTAATTTTTGTATTTTTAGTAGAGACGGGGTTTCACCATGTTGACCAGGATGGTCTCGATCTCTTGACCT
>PVKV010034954.1:0-17146 GCA_004027835.1 Alouatta palliata | reverse complement strand
TTTTTTTTTCCGAGTCTCACTCTGTTGCCCAGGCTGGAGTGCAGTGGCTCACTCCACTCACTGCAACCTCCGCCTCTGAGTTCAAGCGATTCTCCTGTCTCAGCCTTCCGAGTAGCTGGGATTACAGGTGTGCACCACCATGCCAGGTTAATTTTTGTAGTTTTGGTAGAGACAGGGATTCACCATGTTGGCCAGGATGGTCACGACTTCCTGACTTCAAGTAATCTGCCTGTTTCGGCCTCCCAAGGAGCTGGGATTACATGTGTGAGCCACGGTGCCCAGCCTCCTCCCTCCCTCCCTCCCTTCCTTCTTTCTCTTTCTTTCATTCATTCTTTCTTTTTGTTCTTTCATTGTTTTTTCTTTCTTTTCTTTCTTTGTTTCTCCAAATTTCAAGATTGTAATGCTCCTGAGGAAAATCACCTGGTACCTCCTGGGTGCACGTGAACTTGGACGTGAAGCCTCAGTTTAGGTCGCCTTTGTTGGAGAGAGTCAGCTGTTTCGGTTCTTCTGGCTGTTTGCTCTGAGGGACTGGGGAGGTAGCACCCTCAGAAGGCATCTCTTAGTGAAAAGGAAAGCAGCCCTGGGTACCACTGCCCTGCAGGTGGCACCTGGCTGAGCCCTGCAAACAGGTGTTGGGCTTGGATCCCGGCAAATCAAACTCTCTTAGGGACATACTGGAAAAATTCAGGCCGTCACAGCTTGGAAGCACACAGTTCTGCTAGAGATGTGTTTATCTTGGTGGGCAGCTTGGGGAGAAGCATTTAAAAGTTGAGAATGTGGCCTTCAAATTTCCTTCAGTGTGACTTCGACTCATACTATTAAAATAGCATTTTATTTTGAGCAGTTTTAAATGTTTTTGGTCCAAAGCTGGCGAGGTGATGGAAAAACATTCACTGTTTCCCCTTTCATGATGAATTCGGGATGCAGGGTTGGGCGCCTGCAGGTCCTCTGACAGGATAGGAAGGCAGGAGACGCTAGGTCTCGCCCACACAGATGGAAAAAACACAGGTCTTTGGGGACTGCGGTTCCAGAATCTGTTGTCCTTGAGCCCTTCCTCTGCCAGGCACTGTAAGGGACCACCTAATCCTTGCAAACTGCCTCTGAGACAGGCCTTGTAATTTCCAGCTCACAGTTTCAAAAATTGAGGCTTAGGCTGGGCACCATACCTCGCACCTATAATCCCAGCACTTTGGGAGGCCAAAGAGAGAGTATCGCTTGAAGCCAGAAGTTTAAGACCAGCGTGGGCAACAAAACGAGGTCCCATCTCTACAAAAGAAAAAAAACTTTCAATTAAAAAAAGAATAAGCTGGGCATGGTGGCATGTGCCTGTCGTTCCAGCTACTCTGGAGGCTGAGGCAGGAGGATGGCTTCAGCACAGGAGTTTGAGACCAACCTGAGCAACAGAGACACACCATTTCTACCAAAAATTAGAAAATTAGCTGGGCTGGTGGGATGTGCCTGTAGTCCCAGCTACTTGGGTGGTTGAGAGAGGATCGCTTGATCCTGGTGAGTTCAAGGCTAGAGTGACTATGATTATGCCACTGCACTCCAGCCTGAGCAACAGAGCAAGACCCTGTCTCAAAAAAAAACAACAACAACAACAAAAAAAAACAAAACCCACAACAACACAAATTAAATATCGAGGCTTAGAAAGGATACATGAAGACCCAAGGAGATGTCCCTAGTAGATAGTCCACACATTACAACACCAAGGCTTATTTGCCAGCAAAGCTCTTGTTCTTGGAAATCAAGGATGAGCACATGTGTAGAGGGCTTGGAGAGCTTCTTTGATCCAGGAATTGGCCCAAGGATGGAGGGAGGAGGTGGAAGTAGTTTCAATCTTCTTTCCTCTCCCTTGCCTGTGACTCACAGTGCTGCACCACAGCCTGCTTGCCTGAAACCATCCCTGGGGTGGTGCTCGAGGCATCTGACTTCCAAGCCCTCCTCTGAGGTCCCTGATACACCTGTCAGTCAGGACCCTGGTTTCATCTAGCTGCTGTCTTCTGTCTTATCTAACCAAGTCACATATTCTTTTTTTTTTTTTTTTTTTTTTTTTTGAGATAGAGTCTCTTTCTGCTGCCCACTTGGAGTGCAGTGGCATGATCTCAGCTCACTGCAACCTCCGCCTCCCAGGTTCAAGCAATTCTCCTGCTTCAGCCTCCCAAGTCGCTGGGAGTATAGGTGTGCGCCACCACGCCCAGCTAATTTTTGTATTTTTAGTGGAGACGGGGTTTCACCATGTTGGCCAGGTTGGTCTTGAACTCTTGACCTCAGGTGATCCATCTGCCTCAGCCTCCCAAAGTGCTGGGATTACAGATGTGAGCCACAGCGCCCAGTCCCGTGTCATCTATTCTAAGGGTAACTGATAGCAATTGGATATTCGACATCTCCCCAAAGTACTTACTTCATAAAATGAATGCCAAGTGGGCATCATGGCTCACGCCTGTAATCCCAGGACTTTGGGAGGCCAAGGTGTTAAGCCCTAGCAACACAACGAGACCTTGTCTCTATTAAAAATTAGCCAGGCATGGTGGTGCATGCCTGTTGTCCCAGCAACTTGGGAGGCTGAGGCTGGAGAATCACTTGAACCCAGGAGGCTGCAGTGAGTTATGATTGTGCCACTGTACTTCCACCTGGGCAATAGAATGAGAACTTGTCTCAAAAACAAAAACAACAAAAAACGGGATGCTGAATAAACCTCTACGTGGAAACCACACTCTAAGGGTTGGCAAAGAGTAGCTGCTCTACTAGGCTTGAGAAATGTCTGAAAGAGCTGAAGGTAAACACGCAAAGTTCTGGCCTGGGCCTGGCTCTGTGAGCTCCATGCTGCCCCTGGGCTACCAGGTACCTAATGGGATTTTCAGCACCAAGGGGAGCGCCGGCTCCGTGCTCACATAGGAAGGAAACGCTCCTGGCAGGCGTGGTGCCTCAGCATGCCCTGGTCACTGGGCTGGGCACCTAACTGGGCCGAGATGAGTCTCGGCCTGAGCACGTGGCTCTCACCGGTGCTAAGGACTAAAGCAACATCCCCATTCCTCACACCCTGAAGCCACCAGACAGTCCTGTTGGCCATACCCACAGAGGATGAAACCAATTTCAGTTTCACTAGCACCAAAATGAGGTTTATGGGCTTTTTGGTGAAGTCCATGTTTGAGGAAACAGTGGTAAGAAAGACATCTTGGTTGTTTAATTCTTGACATCTTCTTCTCTTAGGACTTCCCATCCTTCCAACATCTTTGACAAATGCTTTTTAAAATGTGGTCAAACATATATAACATAAAACTTGCCATTTATACTTTTTCTTTCTTTCTTTTTTTGTTTTTTTTTTTTTTTTTTTGATAGGTTTTGCTCTGTTGCCCAGATTGTAGTGCAGCGGTGTGATCATAACTCACTGCAGCCTCAGCCTCCTGGGCTCGAGCGGTCCTCCCACCTCAGCCTCCCATGTAGCTGGCATTATAGGCATGTGGCATCACACCTGGCTAATTTCTTAAATTATTGCTTTGTAGAGACGATGTCTTGCTATGTTGCTCAGGCTGGTCTCAAACACCTGACTTCAAGGGATCCTCCCAGCTTGGCCTCCCAAAATGCTGGGATGACATGAGTGAATCACCAAGCCCAACATCAACTATTTTTAAATGTGCAACTCAATAGCATTTAGTACATTCACTGTGCAGCGATCACTGCTGTTTCCAAACCCTTAAATAGCCTCAAATAGAAACTCTGCATCCATTAAGCAATAACTCATCATTCCTCCCTCCCAGCAGCCTTTGGTAACCTTTATTTTTTTAAAAAAATTTTTTGGTCTCTAAATTTGCCTATTCTAGACATGTCATATAAGTGGAATCACACACTATTCATCTTTTTGTGTCTGGGCTTCTTTCACTTAGATATATATATATATATATATATATATATATATATATATTTTTTTTTTTTTTTGAGATGGAATCTTGCTCTGTCGCCCAGGCTAGAGTGCAGTGGGAAGATATCGGCTCACTGCAACCTCCGCCTCCCGGGTTCAAGTGATTCTTCTGCCTCAGCTTCCCCAGCATCTGGGACTACAGGTGCACACCACCACGCCCAGCCAATTTTTGTATTTTTATTAGAGACAGGGTTTCACCATGTTGGCAACATGCTGGAATTACAGGTGTGAGCCACGGTACCTGGCCCACTTAGCATAATATTTTTAAGGTTTATCCATGTTGTAGCATGTGCCAGAACTTCATTACTTTTTATGGCTAAATTTGACACACACACACACGCCACATTTTGTTTATCCATTTCTTTGTTGATGGGCACTGGGGTTGTTTCCACCTCTTGGCAATGGTGAGTAGTACTGCTACAAACATTCACTTACAAGTATCTGTGTCCCCGTTTTCAATTCTTTTGGGCATTTTTTTTTTTCTTTTGAGACGGGATCTCACTCTGTTGCTCAGGCTGGAGTGCACTGGCACGATCTTGGCTCACTGCAGCCTCCACCTCCTAGGTTCAAGTGATTCTCATGCTTCAGCCTCCCAAGTAGCTGGGATTACAGTGCATGTCACCACGCCTGGCTAATTTTTGTATTTTTTTTAGTAGAGACAGGGTTTCATCATGTTGACCAGGTTAGTCTTGAACTCCTGATCTCGGGTGATGTGCTGGCCTCGGCTTCCCAAAGTCAAAGTGCTGGGATTACAGGCATGAGCCACTGCACCTGGCCAATCCCAGCACTATGGGAGGCTGAGGCAGGAGGATGGCTTGAGACCAGGAGTTGGAGACTAGCCTGGACAACAGTGAAATCCTATCTTTACAAAAAAATTTTAAAATTTTTTAAATTTTTTTCAGCCTCCTGTGGTGGCACAGGAGGCTGAAGTGGGAGGAACGCCTGAGCCCTGGGAAGTTGAGGCTGCAGTGGGCCATGATCATGCCACTGCACTCCAGCCTGGGTGACAGACTGAGACCCTGTCTCAAAACAAAATGAAACAAGAAAGAAAAGAAAGACAATTCAGAACAGTATGGAGGAGAAAAGTCCAAGTCAACTGATTTCCTTCATGTTTTCAAGGCATGGTTTGTCGTCCCTTCTTTTTTTTTTTTTTCTTGCATGAGTCCATTCCTGCTGCTACGTTGTTACTTTTTCGTCTTGTGTCTTGGTTGCTATCTCTTTGAAACAGGGCTGCATAAACCTCTGTCTGCCTACACTAGCTGTGTAGGTAGAAGAGCCTGAGATGCCCAGCCCTGGTCTACACCAGCCTGTGACCTTCGCCCATCTGGCCTTGACCTATAAGCAAGGCCTGTCAACTCTGGGTCCTCACCGGCCCTGGCCTTCTCTCACCAGGAGTCACAAGCACTCTCAGTGCAGGTCACCACAGGGCAGGGGTTAGGCTGACGGCTGCTGAGCTCAGTGGCAGGTCAGAGTCCCCCTGTCGGAACAAGTGGCTTTGCCTTTCCTCCTCAGAGCAGGAAGAGAGGAGCCGGGAGGCTGTGGAGCAGTGGCGCCAGTGGCACTATGATGGCCTGTACCCGTCCTATCTCTACAACCGCCACCACATCTGATCCCGTCCTGAAGCTAGCTGAGAAGATGAAGCTTGTAGCACACATTGCCATCCCCGTGTTCCAGCAATCTTTCCCATGCAAACCTGCCCTTCAGAGGGTCTCGGATTAGGGTTTGCAGTGGCTGGCAGCCCCAGAAAAGACATATGCCTTTCCTTCCAATGTGTGAACGTGCCTGGCTTTCACCTCTTTGCAGACCATCATCCGAGGTGAGCAACTGCCAGCGGGGCCTCCTAGCACCAAACCTACAGTGGCTTCCCGCCGCTTTGTTCCCAAGCAAAAGAATCACAGTTAAGAATCACATATTTGCTTATGGCTTACAAATAAATACGCTGAATCAACCATGTGTATTACCTTCTCAAATCTCCAACCAAGGGGTGTCATGCTCTCTTCCCTGAGCGATGGTGTGATTCTGGCTGACTTGGGTGTTTGAAAGCTTGAACTTGAGCATGGCTCACTCTTCTCAGTATGTCAGTATATCTCATATGCCACTGAATATGCTAGAGTTGACTCACCCAGTCCACTCTCAGTGCAGTCGATTTCTGGACATGAAATGCTGGGTCACTGTATATATATGGAGAGAGAGAGAGGGGCAGGGTCTCAGGGTCTCACTCCGTCACCCAGGCTGGAGTGTAATAGCAAGATCACGGCTCACTGCAGCCTTGACCTCCCAGGTTTAGATGATCCTCCCAGATATAGCATTCCAAGTATCTGGGACTATAGGCACGCACCACCATGCCCAGCTAGTTTTTGTATTTTCAGGAGAGATGGGGTCTTGCCATGTTGTCCAGGCTGATCTTGAACACTTGAGCTCAAGCAATCCACCAACCGAGGCCTTCCAAACTGCTGGATTACAGGTGAGCCACTGCGCCCAGCCCATGTCTACATATTTTAAACTGGCTAAATCAAATTTCCCTTTGAAGAGGTTGTGTGCTTCCTGTCACTGGACATCTTTGCCGAGCCTTTTTGAAAGCAAGTAAATTAAGACCAGAAAAGTCCTGGGCAGGGGACAGGGGTGCTTGAAATATACCCTATTCACAGTGTCTCCTCAGACAGCAGATCTCACCTCTAGCTCCATTAAACTTAACCAAGTCAGACTTAACCGGGTTCCTAGTGCAGACCCTAGCTGTGTGATCCATGGGCTTCCATCAGCTACCCCAGCGCCTCGGGCCTGGCTAAACAGAAAGGCTGTTTACGAACCCGCAGCTCTCCACAGACCTCCTTGAAAGTGTCACACAGGTTTCAGTTAGGAAAGTGCTAGCAGTGGAAGAGACTGGTATATCAAAAACTTTAAGGCCAGGTATGGTGGCTCATACTTGTAATCCCAGCGCTTTGAGAGGCTGAGGCAGGAGGATTGCTTAAGGCCAGAAGTTTGAGGGTGCAGTGAGCTGTGATCAGGCCACTGCATTCCAGCCTGGTGGATAGAGTGAGACCCTCTCTCAAAAAAGGGAAGGGAAAGGGAGGGGAGAGGGGAGGTAAAAATGGAATTTGAGAACAACATGTGCCTATCTCTAGCTGAGTTACCAAGTGGATGGTTTGCCTACCAACTGAGGTTGGTAGTTGGACAGCAGTGTAAGCCTAACCACTGCTAGCTCAGATCCCGAGTCAGGTGTGCAGGCTGTTCATCTAGCAATATCGGAGAGGTTCCACTGTCTTTGCACATAACTGCCCTCCTGGTTGAATGCCACATCGGACCCTGAGGCCTTGACCCTGTAGGTACGTAGCCTCTGCTTACAAGGGTGTTTTTTTGTTTTTGTTTTTTTCTTAATTAGTGACTTCAAAAAAAAAAAATACTCTGTGTGCGATTGAAAAAAGGCAAAGTGTTGCTCTGTCACTTCCGAGAGGAAACAAGAGGAGCCCCGGTCTGGTTCATATTGGTCAGGATAACACACCCCAGTGCTTTCTGGCAAGAGGGCAGTTCCCCTTTTTTGCATGGTAGTGAATCAGGTGGATGTCAACTGATAAACTGACTCACAGCCACACCGTGCACCACTTGCCCGTCATGTGTCCACAGCAAGGATGCAGGGCTTTTCAGATGTCACAAACCAAGAATGGCTTGCTTTAAAATAGCAAAACAAAACAGCCTGTCCTTGCCTCTTCCCTGGTCGTGCTTACCATGGTGGCGCTAGATAGAGAGCTCTGGCAGAAAGGAGCTGAATAACAATTCCATTACCTCGTTCTACCCCCATCCTTAACAAGGGCTTCATTATACTTCAGGGTTTTCAAATTTGGTCCAGAATTCCTTCACCAAATGCCAGCCACGGTCATTTCCTTGGGCGGGAGAAGCATGCCAGAGGTAATGCAACCTGGGATCTGAACAGCCGCGGTTCACAGGAAATGAGGAGCAGGGCAGTTTGTATTTCTGGAGACTGGCCTTGTCCAAAATGTGGCCTTTGGAGTTTCTTGTGCTTGGGCTTCTCTGTTATTACTTTCCCGTAGTTCTTTGTGGCTTCCAGCTAAGTGGTTGAAAACAAATTTTTCAAAGGATAAATCTGTCATTCATGTTTATTCACCAGTTTTGCATATGTTGGAATTTCCTTTTTCTGGTGCAGGTTAAAGGTACAAGAAAGAAACAGGTTTTTTGTATGTTCCAGTAGAGATTTCACGATGTATTATCATGTGCCTTTGCTTATTTAGATTTTTTAGAAGATGGAAAGTTTTGTGAGCCACAGAATGATTTTTTAAAAGTTTTTTTTTTTTTTTTTTTAACTTATCATGTGGTTTCTATCAGTTACATTGAGTTGGGCTATTTTATTTCTAATCCATTTTCTGCCAATTATGTTCTGTTTGGGAAGTTTTTCATAATTTAAAAGTTCAGGCTGCACGTGGTGAGCCACATATGTAATCCCAGCACTTCCGGAGGGTCACTTGAGTCCAGGAGTTCAAGACTGGCCTGGGCAACGTAGTGAGATCCCGTCTCTACAAAAAATTAAAAAATTAGTTGGGCATGGTGTCACATGCCTGTAGTTCCAGCTACTCGGGAGACTGAGGTGGGAGGATTGCTTGAGCCCAGGAAGTTGAGGGTATAGTGAGCTATATAGCACCACAGCACTCCACACTGGGCAAAAGAGTAAGACCCTGTCTCTAGAAAAAGTTGTTTCTAGTTTTTATGGGATTTCTCTAAAAACAAACTGGTTAAATATAAATGTTCTAGTCTACAACTGATAACTCTGATATACTCTGTGATCTTATAATGTGCTACCCTTTAAAAAATATGTTTTGTCCACTTTCCACATTATCTTGGCTTTTGTTTGGCAAACTCATATTCATGCTGTTATCTTGACCTTCGTCCATGAATCTAGAATGTTCTTAATGGCATCTAGAATGGCGAATCCTTTCCAGAAGGTTTTCGATTTACTTTGCCCAAATCTATCAGAGGAATCACTATCAATCATTATCAATGGCAGCCATGGCCTTATGAAACGTATTTAAATAATAAGACTTGAGGCCGAGTGTGGTGGCTCACATCTATAATCCCAGCACTTTGGGAAGCTGAGTAGGTGGATCACCTGAGGACAGGAGTTCAAGACCAGCCTAGCCAACATGGTGAAACCCTGAGTCTACTAAAAATACAAAAATTTGCCAAGCGTGATGGTGGGCACCTGTAATCCCAGCTACTCGGGAGACTGAGGCAGGAGAATCACTTGAACTGGGGATATGGAGGTTGCAGTGAGCTGAGATCGTGCCACTGCACTCCAGCCTGGGCAACAAAGCAAACTCCATCTCAAAAGATAAAAATAAGACTTCAAAGTCGAAATGACTTCTCGATCCATGGGCTGCAGAATGGAGGTTGCGTTAGCAGACATGAAAACATTAATCTCTGTGCACATCTGTCAGAGCTCTTGATGACCATGTGTGTTGTAAACAAGCAGTAATATTTTGAAAGGAATCTATTTTCTGAGCAAGAGGTCTCTACAGTGGGCTTAACATATTCCATAAACCATACTGAAGATAGATGTGCTCCCATTCAGGCTTTGTTTTCCCATTTATAGAGAACAGAGTAGATTTAGCGTAAATCTCCTTAAGGGTTCTAGGATTTGGGGAATAGTAAATGAGAACTGGCTTCAACTTACAGTCACCAGTGACCTTAGTCTCTAACAAGAGAGTCAACCTGTCCATTGAAGACAGGCATTGATTTATTTTTAGCTATCAAGGTCCTAGATGGCATCTTCTTCCAACAGAAGGCTGTTTCGTATACATTAAAAATCTGTTTAGTGGGCCGGGCGTGGTGGCTCACACCTATAATCCCAGCATTTTGGGAGGCTAAGGTGGGTGGCTTGCCTGAGGTGAGGAGTTTGAGACCAGCCTGGCCAACACGGTGAAACCCCCATCTCTATTAAAAATACAAAATATTAGCTGGGCATGGTGGTGCGCACCTGTAGTCCCAGCTATTTGGGAGGCTGAGGCAGGAGAATCGCTTGAGCCTGGGAAGCGGAGGTTGCAGTGAGCTCAGAATGCGCCACTCTGCACTCCAGCCTGGCGACAGAGCATGACTCAGTCTCAAAAAAAAAAGTTTAGCTACCGTGATCAACAATCTTTGCTAGATCTTCTGGAGAATTTGCTGCAGCTTCTACATTACACTTGTTGTTCACTCTGCACTTTTACATTATGGAGACAGCATCTTCATCAAATCTCATGAACCAACCTCTGCTAGCTTCCAACTTTTCTGCCTTAGCTTCCTCACCTCTCTCAGCCTTCACAGAATTGAAGAGTCAGGGCCTTATTTTCCACTCAAATCACTAAAACTTTCTCCGTATCAGCAATAAGACTGTTTCACTTTCTGATCATTTTGTGTTCACTGGAGTAGCACTTTTAATTTCCTTCAAGAACTTTTCCTTTGCATTCACAACGTGCAAAAGTCATGGCTGTCAGCCTGTCTCAGCTTTCGATGTGGCTTCCTGACCAAGCTTAATCATTCTCAGATTTTGATTTAAAGTGAGAGGTGCAGGACTCCTTCACTTCAACACCTACAGGGCATTGTAGGGTTATTAATTGGACTACTTCCGATATTGTTGTATCTCAGGGAATAGGGAGGCCTGAGGAGGGGAGAGAGATGGGGGAATCGTTGGTCGATGAAACACTCAGAGCACACACATTTATCAATTCAGTTTGCCACTTATATGGGCACAGTTGCTGGTACCCCAAAACAATTACAAGAGTAACATCAAAGATCACTGATCACAGATCACCACAACAGACAGAATATTACCAATCTGTGACAGCTACACAATGTGAGCACATGTCCGTGGGAAAATGGTGCCAGTAGGCTTGCTTGACACAGGGTCAAAAATTGCAATATCTGCAAAGTCCAAGAAAAGGAGGTATTCCTATACCCAGAATACAGAAACACCTGTTACAGTTTGCCAAAAAAGCCATCAAATGGTCAAGAGCACATGAAAAGATGCTCCATACCACTGGTCATCAGGGAAATGCAAATTAAAATCACAGTGGCATTCTACTGCACACCCATCAGTGGCTAAAACGAAAAAGGTATTGGTGGGAAGGCTGGGTAAATGAACTCTCATACATTACTAGTGCGGAAAGTGGTACAACTGCTTTGGAAAATAGTTAAAATAGTTTAGTAGTTTCTTACAAAGCTAACGTATACTTTTTTTTTGAGATGGAGTTTTGCTCTTGTTGCCCAGGCTGGAGTGCGATGGCACAATCTGGGCTCACCACAAACTCCACCTCCCAGGTTCAAGCGATTCTCCCACCTCAGTCTCCAGAGTAGCTGGGATTATAGGCGTGCACCACCACACCCAGCTAATTTTTATTTTTAGTAGAGACAGGGTTTCTCCATAGTCAGGCTGGTCTCGAACTCCTGACCTTAGGTGATCTGCCCACCTCAGCCTCCCAAAGTGCTGGGATTACAGGTGTGAGCCACCACACCCAGCTAAAGCTAATATATACTTAACACATAACCCAGAAATTCCCCTCCTAGATATCTACCCGAGAGAAACAAAAACATATCCACAGAAAGATTTATAGTTGAATATTTATAGCAGCTTTATTCAGGACAGCCCCAAACTGGGAATCCAATCCAAACACCCACCAACAGGTGAATAAATTCTGGGACATAATCCATATAAAACAATAAACCACGGATACAGGCAACATGAATGGGAAAACATGTCCAGTGAAAGAAGCCAGACAAAGCATGTCCTGTATGACTCTGTGTATATGCAACTCTAGGAAAGACAAATCTACACTATACTGATAGATGAGCGATGGGCTGGGGCTTGGGCTGGGAAGAGGCGCAGGGCTTTTGGGATGATGGCAATGTCTTGTATCTTGCTTGTGGTATGGCTATACAGATGTATACATTTGTCTGAATGTAGCCAACTGCACACCTAAGGTGTGCCTTTTACTGTATGAAATTTATACTTTAATACAGTTTATTTCACAAATATAGAAGTCTTGGTCAAGCAACGCTCCCACAGACTTGGTCCCAGTTCTGTTTCGGATCTTATTTCCAAATTACTTAACCAACTTACAGGTGTGCACCACCATGCCCAGCTAATTTTTGCATGTTTAGTAGAGACAGCGTTTTACCATGTTGGCCAGGCTGGTCTCCAACTCCCGACCTCAGGTGATCTGCCTGCCTCAGCCTCCCAAAGTGCTGGGATTACAGGCGTGAGCCACCACGCCAGGCCAGAGATCACCCACAGTTCTTGACAGCTGCATTATTTCCAAATCTCTAGCCATGGGATCAAAGAAGTCTATTCTACACCTAATGGGTTGCTACTGGGGATATACTTATACAAACAGATTTGCGCTCCAGATTTTCTAAAATGTCGTAAGACACGATTTCACCTGACAGAAGCTTTACTTCTGTCTTCATCAGCTTCAACCCAGAAACCCACTCCATGCAATCTCCTCCTGTCAACTTTGTTATCCACCAGTCCGCCTGAAGCTTTGAATGTTTATAAATTCTCTTTGGGGGAAATTCCACACCAGTTATTCAGAAGTTCCTTATTTGCTATTCAGGATGGTTGGTATCTAAAATAGTCCAGCTTTCCTTTTGATGTTTGGAAAGGGAAAATTTACTTTAACAAAACTGAAGACAAGGATGATTTTCTTTTAAAAAACAGAAAAGGCACAGTAAAAAGAGAAAAAAAAAACCCATTGTGAGGATTATAATATTTAGATCGACCAGATTCTCCTCAAAAGACATAGTTTTTGTTTGCTAGTTCAGAACACTGTGTACTTACCCTGTGTTCCAGTGGCCTGTGATTACACATTTAATTCCTGCATTACCAATGGCAGGTTAAGAAAAACAAAACACGTATGATGGATTTGCATGAAAGCATTTCATAAAGGTTGATAAGGAAGGCAGGATTAGGCTGGGCACAGTGGCTCACGTCTGTAATCCCAGCACTTTGGGAGGCCGAGGCAGGTGAAACACGTGAGGCAGGAGTTTGAAACCAGCCTGCGCAACATGGTGAAACCCCTTCTCTACTAAAAATACAAAAACTAGCCAGGCGTGTGGTGGAGCGTGCCTGTAATCCCAGCTACTCGGGAGGCTGAAGTCGGAGGACTGCTGGAACCTGTGAGGTGAAGGTTGCAATGAGCCAAGACTGCACCACTGCACTCCAGCCAGGGTGACAGAGCAAGACTCTGTCTCAAAAAAATAAGTGAAATAAAATAAGTTTCCCTACCCCACCCTACCAACCCCTTCTCATCAAATATGCTAAGAAAGCATATGCACAGAGCACCTTAAAGCAAAGTCCCCCAAGATTGAGCAAAACTAAGAAATTACAATTATGTTTTACATTTATTTAAAAAGTTAAAACCCAGTTGTAAAAAGGCATCCAGATACAGCTCACTCTCCGCCTTTACAAGCATATTATAAAACTTATATAACAATATACAAGTGAATACTGACTGCAATGATACCCTCTGTTCAAATGAGAACATTGTTTTGCCGGGTGCGGTGACTCACACCTGTAACCCCAGCACTTTGGGAGGCTGAGGTGGGCAGATCACAAGTTCAGGAGTTCAAGACCAGCCTGGCCAATAAGGTGAAACCCTGTCTCTACCAAAAATGCAAAAATCAGCCAGGTGTGGTGGTGGGCGCCTATAGTCCCAGCTACTCGGGAGGCTGAGGCAGGAGAATCACTAGAACCCAGGAGGTGGAGGTTGCAGTGAGCCAAGAACGCCCCACTGCACTCCAGCCTGGGCGACAGAGTGAGACTCTGTTTCAAAAACAACAACAAAAACAACCACACAAAAAAAATACTGTTTTTCCCCATAAGTAAGAAAGGGATGCTCAGACAGCAACCTGGTGTTGAGTTCTGTGTCGTTGTGACCTATTCCATACACATAGCTGTTTTAAGTTAATGACATAAATAAATCTACCCTAAATGATCCATTAAAAACATCCCAGTTTCTTATTTATTAATAAGAACTTTTAGGTTCTTATTAATAAATATTTTATTCTTTTCTCTGCTAGAAAAAAATTAAAAAGAAAAGCAACCTTTTATAAAGTAGAAGTATACTCCTAAAAGAACGGTTATTAGAACATAACCTTAGGAGCAACACGAGTTACACAGCACCTTCGACCCATTAGAGCAGAGTTTTATGAAATCTAAGGCATGTCAATTTTATTGCTGGCTTTTGAAAACCAAAATCAACCCTCTCCCATAACAATCCCCCAAAAGTGTTATGTCCCTAACATAATAACATCTTAGGGGAAACCTAAATTACTTTTAGCTAGAGCTCAAGGTTCAATACAATAATTCTACTAATTTACCCAATTTTTACCTGATACCAACATTGACTTAGGTCAGATGATATCTGGAAAATCAGGTTGCCCAGACTGAGGAATCTCCTGAATGAAACCTTTGCTGTGGTAATTTGCACAGGGTTTGACCTTTCATTCTTCTTCTTTTTTTTGAAATAGAGGTGGGTGGATTGCTTGTGCTCAGGAGTTTGAGACCAGCCCGAGCAGCATGGCAAAACTCCATCTCTACAAAAAGCACAAAAATTAGCTGGGCCTGTAGTCCTGAGGTGGGAGGATTGCTTGAGCCCAAGGAAGCTGAACTGCAGTGAGCTGTGATCGCACCACTGCACTCCAGCCTAGGTGACAGAGTGAGACACTGACTTAAAAAATAAAGAAATTTTAAAAAGTAAAGTGAGATTTTACGTATTTCTATCACAGAGTTCCACAGTAATGTAAAAGCAGAGAGCCTTCTTTCTCTCTTTATGTATAAATTGAAATGCAAAGTGGTTCAGTGACTTGATCAATTTCAAAGAGCAAAACAGAGATAACAGAATGGAATGAAGAAATCTGGCTTTTAACATCCGTACATCAAATCTTATATTAAAGGCAGTGATCATAATTATCTAGATGGAAAAAAGTTTTATTATTTGTAGAAATTCAGTGCTAAAAAATACATTTCAAGATCATTTAGTCCAGTCTTCCTGATTTTACAGGTAAGAAACTGAAGCCCAGAAGTTAAGCAACTTACCTGGGGTGAGAGTTAAGCTAAATTAATTTTTTTGCCTCTGGGTGTCCCTATAAACACTAGGGCAGTAAGTAGGCAACGCTTAGGGGCTTAACAAGCATTTGTTTTTGACGGTGTCAATCAAGAACCAATGGACAATACAGAGCCACTCCCTTGCTTTCCAGAGCCACAGGAGGCAAGGAAAGCTTTGGTGAAACATCCGAAGTTAGGGTTATTTAAGGCTATTCAGAAATTTGGCATGTTCTTCTCCTCTTGGTAACAGAGTTTCTCCTCCTATCTTTGGACCAGTCTTTTCCTAGAAAAAGGAAAATATTTTAATGGGAGATGGTACAACATTATTAGCATGGGTCACTAAAAGGAGTCACAAATTAGTAGGCAAATGGCATACCTTTAGCATTCCATCCCGTTCCCATTTGTAGAGGCCACAGTTACTGAAACAGAAAAAATGGATTCACTCAGCAAGGTGGTGTAGGCCCACTCATGCAAAGACGACGTGCTCACTGCACTTGGGGACAGTGGCCCCTATTCCAGGAGAAGCTGTTCAAGATGACACTCGTATTATATGCCAGATCTGAGGTTATGCTCCAATGCAACTACAGATAAATCTGTAATGACTTGGGAAGTGGTCTGTAGTTCCTTACAAAGCTAGAGGCTTCAGAGATGGAGCTTCAAATGTTAGTGCCACAGGGATCCACACGCTGCAGGTAATGAACGCACCGTTGGTTTTTACAACCGATGGTTTTTGGGATGAGACTCAGATATAGGGAGCTGGCTCTCTGGTGCAGGATAGTCTATGTTTTGCCTCTTCCTTCTCTTTTTTTTTTTTTTTTTTTGGAGCAGAAACGTTGAGATAAGGAAAGGAATAAGCTTCTTTCTAGTCTGGATCATCCTCCCTTTCTCTTTATACCCCAAAAGCCTTTACTCACTTTCTTTTTCTTTTCTTTTTTTTTTTTTGGCGGGGAGGGGTTGCCATGTTGCCCAAGCTGGCCTCAAAGTCCTGGGCTCAAGCGATCTGCCTGCCTCAGCCTCCCAAAGTGCTGGGATTACAGGCATGAGCCACTGCGTCCAGCCTCTTGACTCTCTTTTTATTCAAAGGGCTCAGGGACTCTTGTTTTGTTTTTATTTACTTATTTTTTAGAGACAGGGTTGATTCTGTGGGCCAAGCTGGAGTGCAGTAGTGCACTCATAGCTCACTGCAGCAGCCTTGATCTTAAGAACTAATGTGAGGGCCAAGCATGGTGGCTCGTGCGTGTAATCCCAGCACTTTGGGTGGCTGAGCCCACTTAAGCCCAGGAGTTTGAAACCAGCCTAGATAACACAGTGAGATCCTGTCTCTACAAAAAAAGTAAATTTAAAAAATTAGCTGGGTGTGGTAGCACACACCTGTAGTCCCAGCTACTCAGGAGGCAGAAGCAGGAGGATCGCTTGGGCCCAGGAGTTCAAGGCCGCAATGGGCTATGATGATGCCAGTGCACTTCAGCCTGGATAACAGAGAGACCCTGTCTCAAAGAAGGAACAACAGACAAGAACGCCAGAGAAAGCACGGTTCTTACAATCACAGTGCCATCTGGAGGCTGAAAGGCGCCTTGCTCTTTCATTTGTGTCTTCTACTTCATGAAACAGATTTTTAAAAAATTTTTCTGACGTTTTCCGTAAGCTCTTGCTATAATGACATTTTTAGTCATCTATTCTGGAGAGAAGTCAAGTATCAACATACAAATGACTACTTAAAAAATTATTATCTAGATTGTGAAAAATTTGCAAGCCAGCTCCTCCTGTTAAAGGGATGAACCCGCCCAGGTTCCTGGCTCCCTCTCCTTTTATTGGGGGGAAGCACAGTAAAAAATAACAATAGAACAATAAAAAAACCCCAACTATTTGCAGCATTTACATTGTATTAGGTATTATAAGTAATCTAGAGATGTTTTAAAGTATATGGGGCCGGGCGCGGTGGCTCACGCCTGTAATCCCAGCACTTTGGGAGGCCGAGGCGGGTGGATCACAAGGTCAAGAGATCGAGACCATCCTGGTCAACGTGGCGAAACCCCGTCTCTACTAAAAATACAAAAATTAGCCGGGCATGGTGGCACGTGCCTGTAGTCCCAGCTACTCAGGAGGCTGAGGCAGGAGAATTGCCTGAACCCAGGAGG
>PVKV010034953.1:0-17152 GCA_004027835.1 Alouatta palliata | reverse complement strand
TTCTCCTGCCTCAGCCTCCCGAGTAGCTGGGACTACAGGCACGTGCCACCATGCCCAGCTAATTTTTGTATTTTTAGTAGAGACGGGGTTTCACCATGTTGACCAGGATGGTCTCGATCTCTTGACCTCGTGATCCACCCGCCTCGGCCTCCCAAAGTGCTGGGATTACAGGCGTGAGCCACCGCGCCCGGCCCCTTTTACTTTTTTTAAAGACAGAATGTCGCTCTGTTGTCCAGGCTGGAGTGCAGAAAAGTGCTTAAAGGACCACTGAAAAGTTCTTAAAAGGACCACTGCTTACCTCCCTGGAGAGTGAACGAAACCCTAAGTGGGCTCCACCCACTTTACGTTTTTTTTTTTTTTTTTTGAGGTGGAGTTTCGCTCTTGTTGCCCAGGCTGGAGTGCAATGGCACCATCTTGGCTCACCACAACTTTCACCTCCTGGGTTCAAGTGATTCTCCAGCCTCAGCCTCCTAAGTAGCTGGGATTACAGGCGTGCCACCACCACACCTGGCTAATCTTTGTATCTTTAGTAGAGACAGGGTTTCACCATGTTGGCCAGGCTGGTCTCAAACTCTCGAACTCAGGTAATCTGCCTGCCTTGGGCTCTCAAGGTGCTGGGATTACTGGCGTGAGCCACCACGCCCGGCCCCGCTTTAGGTTTTTAAACATTATATCACTTAACTTCACAGGGAAAAAAAAAAAAAAAAGAATGTGGACCAGGTGCTGTGGCTCATATCTCCTATCCCAGCACTTTGGGAGGCTGAGGCCGGCGGATCACGACGTCAGGAGTTCGAGACCAGCCTGACCAACATGGTGAAATCCTGTCTCTACTAAAAATACAAAAATTAGCTGGACATGGTGGTGCGAGCCTGTAGTCCCAGCTACTTAGGAGGCTGAGGCTGGAGAATCGCTTGAACCCAGGAGGCAGAGGTTGCAGTGAGCTGAGATCACACCACTGCACTCCAGCCTGGGCGACAGAGCGGGACTCTCAGAAAGAAAAAAAAAAGAATGTGATGTACACAGAATGCCAAGATTTCGTCATCCCACATTCTCTTGGGAGCCCTGTCAATGAGGATGTTTCCACCGTCGTCATTAGATTGGTATACTAGTTTGTCATTTTCTTGCTTTTCCCAGCTTGCTTTTCTCATGAGGGCACTTCCTGATGCTCCCCGAAGCCTCAGGCCCCAGATTTTTGAGGGCCTATAGGATGCCGTGGCGTGCTCGCTTTGGCCATCCATGTCCCTCTTGTTGGACACTAGAGCTGTCCCCAAAGTGCGCACACCGACCTGGTCACGAACCGCCTTGAGAGGCAGGGAACTCACCCGCCTCCTTCCCGGGCTCAGGGAGAAGTGGGGTGGAGGAGGCGGGCCGGGAGGGAACCTGGGGGAGGGGGTGGCCCGTCTCCCAGGCTGGGCGTGGGCCGGGCGAGGTCCCCAGCCCACCCGGCCTTGCCAACAATGGCCTGTTGTAGAAGGAGGCGAGAAGGAATGCGGCCTGGGGAGTTGGGCGGCGGCGGGGCGGGGCCGGGCCGGGCGGCTGCCTCTTACCTGGCCAGGTAGCTCGCATTTCCCGGCGAGCGGCGGCGCCCGCAGCACCTGTCGCCCGGTGCGCGGGCAGGGAGGACGGCGGGGGACATGGCCTGGTAGAGTCCCCTGGGAAGACCGCGAGGCGTTCAGTCCCGGGCCGGGCAAGGCGACGGAGGCAAAGTCCTTCCCTGGCGCCCGCGCGGGCTGCGGCAGCATGAAAAAGAACCAGACGGTGCAGGGCACCTTCAGCAAACTCTTCGGGAAGAAGCACGCCACCAGCCCCAGCACCTCCCTCTACGCCACCAACCCGCCCTGGATCTTCACCCAAGAGGCCCCGGAGGAGGGCACCAGGGGCTTCGGTGAGTGCGCAGGAGACGCGGGGCGCTGGGGCAGGGCGGGCGGCGACGTCTCCTGGAGGCGCGGAGGGGAGGGACACGTTGGAACCTGCGGACTGGCCGAGAGCAGCCGCCGGGCCGGGGAGGAGGCGCCAGACCGGGGTGTCTGGGAAGGGCCGTGCGGTGAGAGAGATGCGAGGAAAGAGGGGACCCCCTCTCCAAGGGGAGGTAGGAGAACTTTGCCGCCCGCACCTCTGACCCCAGGCCCTCTTCGGAGGTGTTTATTTCTCCCGCTTGGCGGATCCTATGCTTGTGTTACTGTTAGCGGGAAGGCTTCGGGAGGTTTGCGTTGTCTCCCCCACCCCACCCCTACACCCCCTTTCTGGCCGAAGCAGAAGTGTTCCTGGTAAACTAGGGGCTAAGGGGCGGTCTCCTCCCTCACCCTTTGCACGCACTTTGTTTCCCCAGCCCTCGTGGCAGGGAGGAGGCTGCTGTCTGGGTGCTCCCCTTGGCTCTGGCTAGGTGAGGCCCAGGCAAAACCAACAGGCGCAGCTACCACCAGGTTACCAGCCTGTTTGTGACACCAAGTCACTTATTGGGGCCACAGGCTCCTGCTAGTCAGCCTGAGGCCTGGGCTGTCTCTGGGCTGAGACAGAGGAGCCAGAAATGGGACAGTGGAGGCCAAGGAGAGGGGCCAAGTGGATGGCCCCTCTCCCTGACTGCTAGCTGCCGACCCCAGAATCAGACTTGTGTGTTTCTGCAGGCTTAAAAGCACCATCCTGGCCCATCCCCAGGCTCTGGCTGTGGGTCACCTTATCACTGCATCGTTTTGCAATTTGCATTCTCTATAACTGGGGGAAGCCAGCCGCTGGAGACAGAAAGTCATTTCTTGTGTATGACATGTGGCTCTGGACCCCCCGGGTGGGTGAGTGGCTTCTGGGCCCAAGGAACGTCACCCATCACTGCTTTAGCCTGCCTGCCTTCACTGCCACCACATTATCTTCACTGATCTTTCTACCCACCGTGCTGGGACCCACAGTGGATGTCACAACCTTGGTGCCTGCTGTTGGACTCAGTTCAGCACCCAGGTGGCGACAGGTAGGATACAAGGCACCATGGATAGGAGTGGGATAGACAAGGTGTCACCTCTTCCTGGCATACGGATCTCAAATCAGGGGATGAACAGAACTAACCATATGCCATTTAGCTGTTTCTGAGCCTTTGCTATAAAATATTATTAAATCACTGCATAAAAGCAGAGAAGAGAAACGACCTCTGAGTGGAACTAGCATTGGAGCTGAGAGGAAAGGGCGTTCCTGGCAAAACAAACAGTAGAGGCAAAGACCAGGAGGAGAGGGTGAGCGGAGGCACGGTGTGGGCACTCCCAGACACAGGCGTGCGGGCAAGCGCCTTTGAGCTGGCACACTTCTTTCCATCGCAACGGAGACACCATGGAACGAGGATTCATCTATCCCTCCTTAGGTGCAAGGTGACATTCTAAAATCTTCATGTTACTGATTCGTTGAAATCTCATCTGGAGTCAGGTACTATTATTATCATTCCTGTTTGACAGATGAGCAGACTGAGGTTCGGGAAGTTTAAGTAATATGCCCAAGATCACACAGCTTTCAATGCTGGAGGCGAGATTTTTCGAAGTCCACAATTCAACGATTTTTGGTAGACTGTTTACAGAGTTGTGCAACTATCACCACTATCTGGTTTTAGAACATTCCCATGACCTCCAAAATCTCCCTTGTGAGGCAAAACCAATATTTGAACCCAGGCAGTCGGGCTCCAGCAATCACACACTTTTTTTTTTTTTTTCCTCCCAGAGTCTCGCTCTGTCACCAGTCTGGAGTGCAGTGGCTCGATCTCAGCTGACTGCATCCTCCGCCTCCCAGGTTCAAGCAATTCTCTTGCCTCAGCCTCCCAAGTAGCTGGGACTACAGGCATGTGCCACCATGTCTGACTAATTATTATATTTTTAGTAGAGACAGGGTTTCACCATGTTGGGCCAGGATGGTCTTGATCTCCTGACCTTGTGATCTGCCCACCTCAGACTCCCAAAGTGCTGGGATTACAGGCGTGAGCCACCGTCCCTGGCCAGAGATCACACTCTTAGTGGGTGTGCTGAATAAACTGCAGAGGAAGGCAATTCAAGGGTGAACTTTACTTGAGGGGCATCCGCCTAGAAAATACCTCATCCACACATACAACACCCCCTCACTCCCACAAACACACCCTTCTTCCCCCAAGGGGAGACCTCAGCCATGCCTGTCAGCCACTTCTGCATTTTGCCTGGGCTGAGCAGGCTGCTAGTTGGCATCAGCACCTCTGATGAGAGAAGAGAGCCTGGTGCCCTGTCACCTCCAGCCAGCTGTTGCCCTCATCAGCCTGGGCAGAGCTGGGTTTTTTTTTTTTTTAATGCAAAGGACAGCTCCTCCCATTCCTCAAGGCAGGGCAGGGCCTCTAGCTGACTCAGCCTGGTCTTGCTTGCACACAGAGGGGTGGAAAACATGTATCCAGCAGAACGGCACCCCAGTGTTTCCGGGGCGTTCCCTGGGGTGCCACTGGGTGTGGCAGAGGTCCTCCTCCCTGCTCTGCTTGGAGTTAGGGAGAGGAGGGACGAAGGTTGTGGATTCTGTGATGGGATGCAGGTGCAGCCCTTCCTTGGCATCTGGCAACACATAGGGCTAAGCACTCTCTGGGCCTCCATTTTTTCTTTTATTAAAGGGGATAGTGTCCAGGCTGCCTGCAGGGTAAGTGCCTGAAGCGGTATTTATGGCAGTGTTTTGAAGAGCATTGAAACGAAAAGCTCTAAAGCAGGTGTCCAATTTTTTGGCTTCCCTGGGTCACACTGGAAAAAGAATTGTCTTGGGCCACACATAAAATACACTGACACTTACCATAGCTGATGAGCTAAAAAAACAAAACAAAACAATGCAAAAAAAAAAAAAACATAATATTTTAAGAAAGTTCACAAATTTGTGTTGGGTTGTGGGTTAGACAAGCTTGCTCTAAAGCAAGGATTGGCAAACTGCAGTCCTGACTCCATTCTGGCCCATGGCCTGCTTTGGGGAATGAAGTTTTTGTTTTTTTGTTTTTTTGAGATGGAGTCTCGCTTTGTCACCAGGCTGGAGTGCAGTGGTGAAATCTAGGCGCAATGCAACCTCTGCCTCTTGGGTTCAAGCGATTGTCCTGCCTCAGCCTCCCGAGTAGCTGAGACTACAGGCATGCACCACCACGTCCAGCTATTTTTGTATTTTTAGTAGAGACGGGGTTTCACCATGTTGGCCAAGATGGTCTTGATCTCTTGACCTCATGATCCACCCACTTCGGCCTCCCAAAGTGCTGGGATTACAGGCGTGAGCCACTGCGCCCGGCCGGGAATAAAGTTTTATTAGAACATAGCCAACTATGCCCCTCATTTACATATGGTCTATGGCTAGAGTTGAGTAGTTACAAAAGAGACCTTATGACCTGCAAAGGCTAAAATATTGACTCTTTGGCCCTGTACAGGAAAAGTTTACTGCCCCCTGCCCTAAGGCATGATTATTATTGTGAAATCATTCCCAGCATGGAGCACTTCCTGCCCCTGCATACTTCAGCGCCTCTTCCTAACACTGCTGTAGACTCGAGGAAACTGAGCCATGAAAAGGCTATTTTAAAGTCTCAGAGAGTGGGATTAGAGTTCCATAGGGCCCCTGAGTCTGTGACATTCTCCTCGAGCCTGGGGTGAGATGCTTGTGATATCCGGCTCTTGGAGAACAGGTGGTAGAATGGAAGGGAGAAATTCAATGCAGGGATGTATAAGGGAATGAAGGAGTAATCAGCCGTTTGCTCTCTGGTTGCAGCCATGTAAAAATCTGTTTGCACAAGGGTAGGCTGGGTACAGCGGGTAAAATGCAAACAGTCATGTGAAGGTGGTGACGAGCAAATATTTCTTTACAGAATTTCTCTAACATGTATTCAGTAATTAGGAGGGCTTCACTGAATGCATTTGCAATCCTAACGAAGTCTTCTGCCCGCTCCCAGACCAAGCAAGGCTACACAATTGTGTGTATGTGTGTGTATTTTTTTTTTAAATGCATGAGAAGGCAGAGACGTGGATCTTTGCTAATCCCAAGATAAGGGACTGGGCAGCTACTGGAGACAAAGCTGCCAGTCACTCAGGACTCCTCCCTTGCGTCTTAGATTAACTAAGCCAAGATTCTTTATCTATCACTGCTGCACCCACCACCAGCAATGGGACACGCTTGTTTTCTTGAAGACTCCTTCCTGCCCTATTCCTCTAAATGGGACAGCTTACAGCTACCTCAGACATTTATCTGAAATGCAGATTCTGGGCCGGGCACAATGGCTTACGCCTGTAATCCCAGCACTTTGGGAGGCTGAGACAGGTGGATCATGTGAGCTCAGGAGTTCCAGACCAGCCTGGGCAACATGGCGAGACCCTGTCATCTCTACTAAAAATACAAAAATTAGCCAGGCTTGGTGGCATGCGCCTGTAGCTCCAGCTACTCAGGAGGCTGAGGCAGGAGGATTGCTTGTGTTCAGGAGACAGAGGTTGCAGTAAACTGAGATTGCGCTACTGCATTCCAGCCTTGGCGGCAGAGCGAGACCCTGTTTCAAAACAAAAACCAAAAACCAAAACAACCCAGCACTTTGAGAGGCCAAGGCAGGAGGATTGAGTGTGGGAGATAGAGGCTGCAGTGAGCTATGATAGTGCCACTGCCCTCCAGAATGAGATCCTGTCCCCCACCAAAAAAATTAATTAATTTAATTAATTTCAGGTAACTAGAGTCCCACCTCAGGCACAGGAGGTCATAATCTCTAGGCTAGGGTTTGGGGCTCTGGTTTTTTTTTTTTGACGGAATCGCACTCTGTCACCAGGCTAGAGTGCAGCGGCACAATCTCAGCTCACTGCAACCTCCACCTCTTGGGTTCAGGTGATTCTCCTGCCTCTGCTTCCCAAGTAGCTGGGTCTATAGGCGCATACCACGCCCAGCTGATTTTTGTATTTTTAGTAAAGACAGGGTTTCACCATGTTGGCCAGGATGGTCTCTATCTCTTGACCTCATGATTCACCCACCTCTTCCCAGAGTGCTGGGATTACAGGCATAAGCCATCACGCCCGGCCTTCAGGCTCTGGGTTTTTAACTAGCTCCAGGGGAATTGTTTTGTGCAGGAATATATGAGAATCCTGGTGTTTCCTTTCCCACATGAAGCAAAGCTATTCTCTTTCCCTTTAGGACTCCCTGCAGGGTGCATGGTAGGTTCTACATAAACATGGAAAGAATGTGGCCAGCTCCTCATTGGGAGGACCCTAGTGCCGCCTAGTGTGGCTGCAGGTTCTGGTGTTCCTGTTCCCTGGGTTTCCTGACCCTGTGCTTCAGACCCAGCGAAAGGGTGGGAAAGTCCCACCTCCTACCCCAGGAGCCGGGAGCTGAGCACATATTTCTGTCCAGGGCCAGGCTGGCACCAGCCTACCAACTTTTATTTACTCCTGTCCCCTGGAGGTGTGCTGTGGTTTGCCGTCAGTCCAGTGCACACATATACACCCTCTGCTGCCCCATTATGTAAGCTTCTCTTGTCACTCTAGTTCAACTCCAGAAAGCCTTGACCCCTTACAGACCAGCTACAAGGTGCCCCTTCTCTCCTAGCCAATAGAGTAATGACAGTAATATAATTATTATCGCCAAGCTCTGGACTAAAAGCTTTGTATGTCTTCTCAACTGAGGAAACAGACTCAGAAGGAAGGCTCAGATCGGTGAAATGACTCAGTCCGGGGTAGCTCAAACATCAAAGCACTCCAGTCATCTGGAATCTTGTGAAGATTAGATTAGTTTCAGTCGATGGAGGGAGAGTCAGCATGTCTCACAAGTTCTGGGGTCTGCACACTGAGCGGCGAGTCCTGGCTAGGAAGCAGAGAGCCCTGTTCGCTGTGCTTCTTCCCCTTAGTCCTCACCTGTGGGGCTGCAGGGGACAGTGCCCAAGATTCCTCCTTTCCTACTTCTCCTCCTTCTGTACTCTGTAGCTGCCTGCCCCTCCTCCCCTCCACCCCAGCCCAAACTTCAGCGTCCCCTCTGCCCTTGGACAAAGGCCTCTCTCTGGTCCTCAGGTCAGGTCTGCTGGGACTTGTTAGGACAGACTGGCTTTTTTAGGCTCCTGTCATTTGGACTTGCTAATTAGCAAGGAAAGGCCTCCTTAATGTCATTTGTGAGTTACATTCACATGGGTCCGCCCCCACTGCTTCCCTGAAAGGCAGGGACTCCCCTAGTGGCCGATGATTGGATGCTGCACTTCATACCTCACTGTCCAGCACCCCCGTTCTACATCTCCAGTGATGTAGAAGTAGGAAGAGGTCAGTTTTGGGGTTCTGGGTTACTCTCAGTCAAGGCAAAAACTCCCCAAGCTAAGGCCCCACTCCTCCTAAGCCCCAGGAACCCAATTAAACCTGTAGCCAGTGCGCCTGAGGTCATTTAGGGGCTCGTGGCCATTTGGGGTCCCCAGTCTTCCTCCCACTTCAGGTAGCTTCCTTCCCTCTCCTGATTTTGGGAGGCTTCCTGAAAAGGATCATCCTCATTTTACAGGTGAGGAAACCGAGCCTGACAAAGTGCCCAGTGTCCTCAGGCGTTACATGGATGTGAATCCAGATATGATTCCTAGGTCTATTTTCTTCCCTCCACACCTTACCAACTTTCTAGTCTCATTCAGGAAAAACAGGAGACCGAGGGGAGAGATGCTGGATCCCTACATTTCTCCCCTGCCGCGCTGGCTGTAACCCCGACCCAAGGGAATCAGATTCTACAGTCAGGTTGCCTGGGCTGGAATCCCAGCCCCTTTGACTCACCAGCTATGGAACCTTGGCAAGGGACATAACCTCTCTCAGCCTCCATTTCCTCACCTGCAAATTGGGAATAATAAGGGTACTTCCCCCATGGGGTAGTGAGGGCTTAGAATAGTGCCTCACTCATAACACAGGCTTAATAGATGTTATACGTTTCAATATTTAATTAATCAAATTAATTTTCTCTCTAGTGTGGACCTAGCTAGAATTTGGGGAAAGAGCTAAATAACTATCCTAGAATCTTTCTGATCTTAGCCTCCATGGAGATCCATGAGTGGCTTCCAGACAGTGGGAGGAAGAACATTTCTTCCAACCCTGAACTTTGTGAGCAAATAAATGCAGAAGACTCAGTGAGGCTCCTCCCCTGGGGGAGCAGGGAGAAAAGAAGGGCTGCACATCCTATGGTAGCGTGTACCTAGCTCTCAGCTTGCCCAGAGCTGGCCCACTCGCCACATTTAACACATACCCCAGCCCAGGCTGAGAGAGCCAGGTCTGCCTCTTGGGGAGAGGCAGGGAGCCGCCTGCTGTGTGTAAGGCACTGAAAGTCAGGGGCCCTGTTTGACCCCTGCTTGGCCACCTTGGTCCAGCCCCTCCCACTCTGGGCTGCTGCAAAGAGGGCTGTTGGGAATAGCCCCAGGCATCAGGACTCAGAGTGAATGAACCCTGATAAGAAAGCAAAGGGCCGCCTGCCTCTCTCCCAGTGGCTCTCCCTCGTGGGGACCAGTGTCACCATGATTTGCAAGTGGCACAGCCCAGCTCAAGCTCACAGCCCAAACTCTTGGTGGAGGGAAGTAAGGTGGGGCAAAGAGAGAATGATGATGATGATGACAACAATAACCAGCCCTCCCACTTATTATTATTTATTTTGAGACAGCGTCTCGCTCTGTTGTCCAGGCTGGAGTGCAGTGGCGTGATCTCAGCTCACTGCAACCTCTGCTTCCCAGGTTCAAGTGATTCTCCTACTTCAGCCTCCTGAGTATCCTGAGCAGCTGGGATTATAGGCTTCTGCCACCATGCCCAGCTAATTTTGTATTTTTAGTAGATGGGGTTTCACCATGTTGCCCAGGCTGGTCTTTTTTTCTTTTCTTTTTTTTTTTTTTTTTGAGATGGAGTGTTGCTTTTGTCACCCAGGCTGGAGTGCAATGGTGTGATCTCGGTTCACTGCAGCCTCTGCCTCTTGGGTTCAGGCAATTCTCCTGCCTCAGCCTTCTGAGTAGCTGCGGTTATAGGTGCCTGCCACCACGCCCAGCTAATTTTTGTATTTTTTTAATCTTCTTTTTTCTTTTTTTTTTCTTTGAGACAGAGTCTTGCTCTGTTGCCAGGCGCTAGGCTGGAGTGCAGGGGCACAATCTCGGCTCACTGCAATCTCTGCCTCCTGGGTTCAGGCAATTCTCCTGCCTCAGCCTCCCCAGTAGCTGGGACTACAGGCACATGCCACCATGCCCAGCTAATTTTTGTATTTTTTAGCAAAGATGGGGTTTCACCATGTTGGCCAGGATGGTCTCAATCTCTTGACCTCGTGATCCGCCCGCCTTGTCCTCCCAAAGTGCTGGAATTACAGGTGTGAGCCACCTCGACCGGCCTCTTTTCTTTTTTTTTACTATCACTCTTAGGATATGTTTAAGTTTCTAATTTTTGTATTTTTAGTACAGGGAGTTTCACCATGTTGGCCAGGCTGATCTCGAACGCCTAATCTCAGGTGATTCGGCCACCTCAGACTCCCAAAGTGCTGGGATTACAGCCATCAGCTACCGTGCCCGGCCAACCCTCCCAATTATTGAGCATGAATATCTGCTGGCAGTGTGCTGATGACTTTTGCACTTTCTCTCATTCAGCCTCACATCAGGCTGCCCAGCAGGAACCATTCTTCACGTGTACAAAGATAAAGAGACAGCCTCAGAGAGACCTAGTAAGATTCCCAGGATCTCACAGTTAAGTGATGGAGCCAGAACTGGAACCCAAGTTCAGCCGGGCTCTAAACCCATAGCCTTGACCGCACAAGATTCTGCTTCCCCTCCCAGCCAGGAGTTGTCCAACTGCTGGGTGTTTCTGGCCAGGGCAGAATCTCAGCCATGGTCTCTTCACAGCCCAGACAGCCTCTGCCACAACTCTGCTGCCCTCAGGCCCATGGCAGAGGCAGGTTCTCCTGAGGGAGAAGGGGCAGGAGGGGAGCCGCCTGTACCCAGGTTGAAACCGGGGGTAAAGTCTGCTTGACACCAGGAATTGTTTTTGGAACAGGTTTTTGGATGTTAGATGGTATTAATGTTTATGTCAACTCAAATCCTTCAGGGAGTGTAAATGAAAGCAAATCCCTACCTTCGTTTCCCATCCTCCTATGAGGGAGAAATTTTTAGGGAGAAAAATCTAAAGGAATCCTATGCATAATCTTGTCATAAATAGGATTCCATTTGGAGGGAAATTGGGATCGTTTTAAAGGTAGGTTCAATGGAGGCAGACTTGGATTTACCCTGTTTTATCACTGCATTATTTGCATGTGAGTTTGTCAGGGCTTCAGTATCTTATTTATTTATTTATTTATTTATTTATTTTGAGACGAAGTCTTGCTCTGTCACCAGGCTAGAGTGCAGTGGTGTGATCTCAGCTCGCTGCAACTCTACCTCTTGGGTTCAAGTGATTCTCTTGCCTCAGCCTCCCAAGTAGCTGGGATTATAGGCATGCACCACCACGCCCAATTAATTTTCGTATTTTTTTTTTTTATAGTAGAGACAGGATTTCACCATGTTGGCCAGGATGGTCTTGACCCTTGTGATCCACCCGCCTCGGCCTCCCAAAGTACTGGGATTACAGGTGTGAGCCACCGAGTCCGGCCCAGTTTGTATCTTGACAGGACTGTGGTTCATCTGGGGCTCAGCCCTGCTCGGAACCTGCTGCTGGGATCTCACAAGGCGTCCTGGCCGCTGGAATTGCCCTGGGGCTCTCCTGAAGTGCTCTCTTTCTGTGGAAGCTTCTGGGTCCAGGGATATCTCCCTTCCTTTTTCAGCTTTCTGAATCCCACCTGGATGTTCCAGTGCTGCCTCTCTGGTCCGTGCATGTGGCAAGCATAAAACCTCTGAGATCCCTAAGGAACTTTCCAGAAAAAAGGCAGACATCGAGGGAGTTTGCAAGTTTCAGAGTGGATGAGACACGGGGCCAGACCCCTCTTTCTCACTGCAGTCTTGTTTCGAGAGCAAATCATCCAGCCTCCTCTCCAGGCACCCCCTTCACCTCAAGGGACACCAGGATGTCCGTACCCCTCCTTTACCTCCTCAACTAAGGAGGGAGCTGCTTCTCAGGAAGGCCCCAGCATCCCTGACCTGTGATCTCAGCAAAGTTAAGCACTTCCATAGGAAACTCCCCAAAGTTGAGCGCTGTTGTTTTTCTGTTCTAGTTTTCGGCCTTGTCCTTGAGGCTAGGAAGGCCTCAGCCCTGACCTTGAATGCTTTGAGGGTCTAGCTGATGGAAATGGACACACGGCCTCACCTCATGCTATGTCTCCACCCAGCAGGAGCTGGCGTCCTGAGAGTTGGCCTGCTTCCAGCCACACTTCCTTTTTTTATTATTATTATTATTATTATTTTTTTTTTTTTTTTTTATAAAGACTGGGTTTCACCATGTTGGTCAAGCTGGTCTTGAACTCCCAACCTCAGGTGATCCGCCCGCCTTGGCCTCCAAAGTGTTTGGATTACAGGCGTGAGCCACCGCACCCGGCCCCTTTTTTTTCATAACAAATTTACTATCTCTCAATTCTGTAGGTCAGAACTCTGACACAGGTCTCTGTGGGCTCAATGAAGGTGTTGGCAAGACTTTGTTCCTCTCTGGAGGCTCCAGGGGAGTCTGTTTCCTTGCCTGTTCCGCCTGCTAGAGGCAGCCCACAGTCCTCGGCCAGCAGCCTCTTTCCATCTTCAAAGCCGGCCGTGGAGGGCAAGTCCCTCTCATAGCGCATCTCTCTGCCTCTGCCTCCGTATCACCTTTCCCTCTCTGACTCCTAGCCACTCCTGTTCAGACTAGGAAGTCAAATCAGATTTTCCAGAGGTGCCCCGGTGGGGAGAAGAGCCACCTGGGCCTTCCAACCCAGTCTCAACCACAGCTACTACCCTTCTATGTGTTTTTGTTGTTGTTTTTTTGTTTGTTTTGTTTTGTTTTTTTAAGATGGAGCTTTGCTCTTGTTGCCCAGGCTGGAGTGCAATGGCACGACCTTGGCTCACCACCACCTCCGCCTCCCAGGTTCAAGCAATTCTCCTGCCTCAGCCTCTCGAGTAGCTGGGATTACAGGCATGTACCACCATGCTCAGCAAATTTTGTATTTTTAGTAGAGACAGGGTTTCTCCATGTTGGTCACGCTGGTATCGAACTCCCAACCTTAGGTGATCCACCCGCCTCAGCCTCCCAAAGTGCTGGGATTACAGGCGTGACACACTGTGCCTGGCCTTCTTCTATATGTTTTACAGAGAACAATTATATTCTTAGAAAGGGTTTGTCTGCTTAAAACAACCATAAAGCAACCAAAACAACAGTGCCTCAGACTTGGGGCTGAGTCATGGGATCTGTGAGGCGGTTTAGGGAGACTCTGGCTTCAACATTTACTGTGAGGCTTTGGGCAAGTTATTTGACCTTGTGCCTCAGTTTCCTCAAATGTAAAACAGAGCTAATGACTGTACCAATTTGCATGGGGCACGGCAGCTCATGCCTGTAATCCCAGCACTCTGAGAGGCCAAGGCAGGTGGATCACCCAAGATCAGGAGTTCAAGACCATCCTGGCCAAGATGGTGAAACACCCCGTCTATACTAAAAATACAAAAATTAGCCAGCCGTGGTGGCGGGCACCTATAATCCCAGCTAACTTGGGAGACTGAGGCAGGAGAATTGCTTGAACCCGGGAGGCAGAGGTTGCAGTAAGCCGAGATTGTGCCACTGCAACTCCAGCCTAAGTGACAGAGCAAGACTCCATCTCAAAAAAAAAAAAAGATTAAAAAAAAAGGTAAGGCCAGGTGTGGTGGCTCATGCTTGTAATCCCAGCACTTTGGGAGGCCAAGATGGGCAGATCACCTGAGGTCAGCAGTTCGAGTCCAACCTGGCCAACATGGTGAAACCCCGTCTCAAAAAAAAAAGGTGCTCGCTAAGTTTTACCTTTTACTATTATTACTATTCCAGTTATCATCCTTGCCAAGTTGCTCAGATATAGCACTTCTAAAGCTCCTGGACATCCAATAAGAGTAGCCATTAATATGACAATAACTCAGCTGTAGGAAAGAGGCTCCCTAGATCCCAACATCGGTGCAGAGATGAAATGAAATGATTAGAGCCCCGCCTAGGCGTGTGGCTCTCATGCAGCCCCTGTGCAATCCCCACCCCATCTCCAGTCCTGTTAAGGGCCCAGGCAGCCACATCACGTCAGGTCTGGGGCCTTGGCATCCACACAGCACTCTCTAGAGAATGTCCCAGGAGATCCTGGTGTCCACACGCAGACTCTCGGAAGCGAGGGAAACGGGCTTTAGCGGCGGCTGTTGGGTGTGAGCTGCTTTTGTTTTTTTCCACTGGGCCAGATCTTACAGCTCCCCTCCCCTGTGCCCCATCCCATCTTGGTCCGCAGCCTCAGGCATGGAGGCTGGCAACTGAGACTGGGAAATCGTGTTTGCCCAGGGTGCACGGGGCAGGGCAGTGCTGGGAACTGAAGTTTCCAGGGACGTGCAGAGCACACAGAGAACTGACGTTCGGGCCCCTCTTAAGAGGTGGAAAAGCTTGAGTGTCCCAGCCAGCTTCCTGCCTTGGGAGGGCAGGACACCGAAGACGCCACCGCCAGCTGCCGGGGCACCCTCAGGAGCCTCCCTGTCACATCTAAAGCCCAGATGCTCACATGGGGCGCTGCGGCTATCCGTGTAGGGATTTGTGATGGATGTAGTCTGATCCTAGGATCTTCCTGACAAGCCCAGTCTCTTTCGAATAGATCATTTGGCTTTCTTGCAATTTTCTCTGGAAGTCACGTACTCATGATTAGCTCAACGTCCCAGTTAGCAGACTTCTGGCTAACTGGGATTCTGACTTTTCTTCTCTCCTCTCTGGCTATCAAGCAAAGTCCTCCACACCCTGTTAAATTGAGGAAAGCTCTCCTTGCTCATGAGCCACATAGCAGGTGGCCCATGGCGATCCCTGCCAAAGGAGTGGGAATTTCTTGTCAATGTGTATCAAGGCTCATGAGGGAGTTGAGAAAGGGATGTGATGTGATGTGATGTGAGTGGCCCCTCAAGCCCTCCCACTGCCAGAGAGCAGCAGACAGCACAGGCCCAGTAACTGGAGGAAGAGGAAGGTCCTTCATATCATCCTCCTACAGAGGAAGCAACCATGTTTGCTGAGCACTGACTATATGCTGGCCACACTCACTCCTCACAACAGTGCTGTACGGCGGCACTATCATCACTCCCACTGTACAGAAGGAAAAACTGAGGCCCAGAGAGGTAAAGCCACATGGGCAGCCAGTGGCAGAGTAGGTCACAGTGGCCCTACTGTCCCGTTTTTTCTGCTCTGCCCTCAAGGGCGCATTAAAGAAAGCCATGCACACAACCATCTGTGGTTTGGTGATCAGGGAAGTCTTGAGTTAAGGAGTCCAGATGATGGGGCATTGGCCACTGGGGGCAGCAAGTGGCCTCATCTGCTCTGCTTGTTTCAGATTAGAAATTCAAACACTCGAGGGGAAAGCTGGCTTGCTTTCCTCCCTCTCTCAGAGATAAGCTTTGGCTGGGCCCTTGGCTGGACTCCCTGGTCCTTCCTTAGGACCATTGCTGTGGGGGACAAGGCTCAGGATCGGTGAAGGGTGGTGGTTGTGGATTGGGAAAGAGATGGCTGCTGGGGGCTGAAAGCCCCAGGAACACTGAGCCCTCCCCCGGTGCCTCCTCAGTTGGCCATATTTGCAAACGTCTCATCTGTCAGATCTGACTATGTTAGAGATGTTAGAGGCGCTTAGCTGAGTCCAACATGGGGGACCTGCAGGCCCTGGCTTTCCTCACTGGGAACTGAAGAGCAGATTAAACTCGGGTGGCCGGATGCCTTGGATCCCTAGTTTATGGTGTCCCCTCCCCTCACTTGTGTTCCCTAGATGGCATCTATTATGGAGACAATCGGTTTAACACGGTGAGCGAGTCAGGAACAGCCACGCTGAAGGCTCGGCCAAGAGTCCGGCCCCTGCTGACCTTCCTTCCGCTGGTGAGTAAGGTTCTGCTCTGAGGTTGGAGGGTCTGCTCTGGGCAGGAACACCAGGCCTGCCCCAGCCCGAGTGGACATCAGCCACACCCCCCCGTCTCCCCTTTCCTGATATTGACCCGGGGGCCAGGGGTGGGGCACTACCGGAAGGAGGCAAGGCCAAGGCTCACAGCAGGAAGTCTGAGATTAGGGATGCCAGCTCTTTCGGAGCCAAGCCCAAGGAGAAGTAATGGAGAACTTGTGTGCAGGGGTGATACAGCAGTGGGTACCCCCAGCGAAGCAGGGTTCATTTTCCACAGTCACTGATGACGGTCTGCTTCGTGCCAGGTCCTGCTTGGAAGGGTACTGGATACAGAAATGACTGGGCCAGCATTGCTGTTCTTAAGGAGCTCCCTGTCCACTGCAGGAGACAAATGTATTTTGCTTAATCCAGTATATTCAAAAGTGTCATTGCAACATTTAATCAATATACAAAATACTAATAGGCTATTTTACATTTTTTTTTCTTTTCTTTTCTTTTTCCGAGACGGAGTTTTGCTCATGTTGCCCAGGCTGGAGTGCGGTGGCACAATCTCGGCTCACCACAGCCTCTGCTTCCCGGGTTCAAGTGATCCTCCTGCCTCAGCCTTTGGAATAGCTGGGATTACAGGCACATGCCACCACCACACCCAACTAATTTTTTGTATTTTTAGTAGAGATGGGGTTTCTCCATGTTGGTCAGGCTGGTCTTGAACTCCCGACCTCAGGAAATCCGCCCGCCTCAGCCTCCCATAGTGCTAGAATTACAGGCGTGAGCCACTGCATCCAGCTAACATTCTTTTTTATTCATACTAAGTCTTAAAAATCTGGTGTCCGACTGAGACATTTTAAGTACTGAATGACTGCTTGCGGCCAGTGGCTACTGTACGAGACAGCCCAGGTCTACAGTCTAAACAACTGGCTCCTAGATTTGAAGCTTGCTCCTGTCTGTCAGGCCTGGGTCATGGGTGGCACAATGCTGTCACTGGGGTCACGGCACCCTCTTGCCTCCATCACGGTTTGTACTGCCTGGACTGAAAGGCCTCTTGCCTGGTTGAGCTCTTGTGGGCCCGTTAGACTTCATGGCACCCCACACATTGGTCCCGGGTCCCTATACCTCCTGCCAGCACTGCCTGGCACAACTATCTTCCTCTCTCCATCACCATTTTTTTTCTTTTGCTATGTCTAATCTCAACAATTGGACCTCAAGATTCTTTTTTTTTTTTTTT
>PVKV010034952.1:0-17145 GCA_004027835.1 Alouatta palliata | reverse complement strand
CTGGGGTCTGTCGGGGGGAAAAAGGGGAGGGACAACAGGGGGTGGGGAGTTGGGGAGGGATAGCATGGGGAGAAATAACAGATACAGGTGATGGGGAGGAAGGCAGCAAATCACACTGCCATGTGTGTACCTATGTAACAATCTTGCATGTTCTTCACATGTACCCCCAAACCTAAAATGCAATAAAAAGTATATATATATATATATATAAAAGAAATAAATTTAACAACTAGAGTACAGTGTTTTTCTAGAATTCTTTTTGACTCAGATCAGCTCTTTTTTTTCCAGCCCCTTCAGTGAGGCTATGTCATACATTTACAATACAGCTAGATTAATTTGTCATAGTCACATTTCATCTCGAGTTTCTTGGACTTTCTGTTTTTTTTTTTATTTGAGTGTTTTAATTTGCACATAGTAGGGTTCACTCTTTATCATATACAGTTCTACAGAGTTTGGCAAATGCATAGAACCATGCTGTCACTAAAGAACTTTGCAGAACTATTCTATTATCATTAAAAATTATCTGTGTGATGTCTTTGTAGGAAACACATCTCCCCTCCCCAGTGTCTGGCAACCAGTAAAATTTTTTTATTGTTCCTACAGTTTTGGCTTTTCTAAATGTCATGTAAATGGAATTTTTAAATATATAGCTTTTTGTTTCTGGCTTCTTTTACTTACCAAAATGCATTTTCAGTTATAATTTTTTGATTCAATCAATGATATGTTCCTTTTTATTGCTGCCTGTGTTCCATTTTGTGAATATACTCCAGCATGCTTAACTACACACATCTGTGGAAGGATATGTGGGTTGTTTCCAGTTTTTGGTAACTAAGAACAAAGTCATATAAACATTCACATAAATCTTTTTAAACAGATGTACTAAGATATAATTCACTCATGTAAAGTATAAAATTTAATAGATTTTAGTATACTCAGAGTTGTGCAACAATCACCACAATCCATTTTAGAAAGTTTCCATCACGCCAAAAAGAAGCCCCATGCTCATTAGCAGTCACTTTTTATTTACTCCTAACCACACAGCCCTAGGCAACCAATGATCTACTTCTGTCTCTATGGATTTACCTATCCTGGACATTATATGTAATATATAGTCTTTAAGTGGCTTTTCGTCACTTAGTAGAATGTTTTCAAGGATCACACATGCTGTAGCATTTTTCAGTATGCTTTATTTTAAAATGCAATTCAGTGTTATAGATGTATCTATCACATTTTATTTGTATTTTCATCCATATTTAAGCATTGCATATTTCCACTTTTTGAGTATTATAAATAATGCTGTTGTATACATTCATGTATACATTTTTGTATGTGCATATGTTTTTATTTCTTTGGAGTATAGACATAAAAATAAATTTGCTGGATAACATGATGTTTAATATTTTGAGGAACTGCCAAACTGATTCCAATGCAGCCTCATCATTGACTATTGTGGGACATTCCCATCATCCATGGATGATTACCATCATTTTTGTATAAGTTACATTGGAAGATTCAATATCATTAATAAAATCAGTTATTCTCAATTTAGTATATAAGATTAACATAATTACAATCCAAAATTCCATCAAACTTTTTGTGAATTTTGAAAATCAATTATAAAATATATAAGAAAAAAATACTAGGATAGCTAAAACAATGCTTTAAAAAAGAAACAGAAAACGTTGGAGAACTAATACTCCATAATTTTAAGATTTACTCTGAAGCTATAGTAATTAAGAAAATGTGATTATTGACGAAAGGATTGCACATAGATCAATGAAACAAAATAGCCAAAAAAGAGACCACCCAAATATAGCCAACTATTTTGTAACAAAGATGTAAAGAAAGTTTATTGGAGGAAGATTGTCCTCTAGACAAATGATGATGAATAAATTGTATGTCCATATGCAAAAAACCAAAAAAAGAAAAAGAAAAAAGAAAAATCAACCCATACTTCACATCTTATACAAAGGTAACACAAAATAAATCATAGATCTAAATTCAATATATAAATTATAAAACTTCCAGAAAAAGAAAAATATATGCAACTTTGTGTTTAGCAATGAGGTGTAGATGTATCATCAAGGCTATGAATTCTTACATAAAAATTTGACTAATTGAAGTTTATTTAGAAACGTTTAAGTTTTGCTTGGTTAAAGGCACAGTTAAGGAAATTCAAAGACGTGCCACATAAGAAAATGTTAGTAAATATATTACAGAACTGCATCCGTTTTTTAGAGACAACTTTATGAAGGTACAATTTAAATATCATATAATTCATCCAATGTAAATGTAAAATTCAATGATTTTAAAAAAATTTCTAGATTTGTGCAACGATTGCCTCAATCCCCCTTGATAATGTTTTTATATCCTCCCAAATTCCTCCCACCTACTGCATTCAATCCTTACTCCCATCCCCACTTCCAGGCAACCAGTCATTTATACTTTCTCTATAAACTTGATTCGTGGGGGCATTTTTAATTCTTATTTATACAGTATACTTATATGATACATAGTCTTTTGTATCTGGCTTATTTCACCTACCATAATGTTTCTGAAGATTATCCATCTTATGGCATGAATCTGTAATAATATTTCAGTTCTTTTTATTGTTGAATAATATTCCATCCTCTGTACATAGCACATTGTGCCTATCCATTCACCACTACCACTAACTTTCACTACATAAACTTTGTATGTTTTTGTTAAATTCATTTTCTAGTAATTGATATCTTCTGACACTATTATAAACAAAAGGTTTTTAAAGGAATTTTATTTTCAGGTTACTGGTTGATAATATATAGAAGTACAATTGATTTTTCCTGTTCTATAATTAATTTCTAAATATAAATCTCATATTCTATGAGCTTGCCAAACTATTTATTGACAATAATAACATTACCTTAGATTCCTTTGGATTTCTTTGATAGAAAATTAAGGAATATAAAAATAAAATCAGTTTTATTTCTTCCTTTTAAATTTAGGTGCCAGTGAGTTGTATTTGTTTTTGTTGTTGTTGTTTTCTTGTTTTTGCTTTATTGCATTTGGTAAAATCTTTGGTGCAGTGTTCAATAGAAGTGGTAAGAGCAGACATCCTTAGCTGGTTCCAGATTTAGTCTTTCATTATTAATTATGGTGCTAGTGGTAGGTTTTTGTGGATTCCCTTTATCAGCTGAAAGAAGTTCCCTTTTACTCCTAGTTTGTTAAGATTTGTATTACACATAGATGTTCTATTTTTGGTAAACGTTTCCTTCTGAATCTATTGAGATTACCATCTGTTTTTGTCTTTCTATTAATATGGTGTGCTACATGAATTGATTTTGGGATGCTAAATCATTCTTGCATTTCTAGGATAAATAATACTTGTTCATTTTGTATAATCCTTATGTGTTGATGATTCATTTTGCTAATGTTTTGTTAAGGATTTCTAGGCTTACGTTGTTAGGAAGTATTGGTCTCTAATTTTTTTATTCGTCGGTTATTTATTGGCCTTTCTTTTTATCAGTGTGATCATAGAATGAGTGGGGAAATGCTGTCTCCACTTGTGGAAATAGTTTACAAAGGTGATATTATTTGTTTCTTAAATGTTTGATAGAATTCACCAATGGAGTCTTTAGGCTATAAAGTTTCCTTTGCAGGAATATTTTATTCTAAATTTAATGCAATTAGTTATTATAAATAAACTCATATTTATTATCACTTTTTATTTTATTTAATTTATTCATTTTTATTTTTTGAGACAGATTCTTGTTCTGTTACCCAGACTGGAGTGCAGTGGCACAATCTCTGCTCACTGCAACCTCCGCCTCCCAGGTTCAAGTGATTCTTGTGCTTCAGCCTCCTGAGTAGCTGGGATTACAGGCATGAGCCACCACGTTTGACTAATTTGTGTATTTTTAGGCCAGTGGAGTTTCTCCATTTTGGCCAGGGTGGTCTTGAACTGTTGGCTTCAAGTGATCAGCATGCCTTGGTCTCACAAAGTGTTGTGATTACAGGCATGAGCCACCATGCCTCACCTATTATTACTTTTTAAATCAGTTTTGGTAATTGTTTGGTTATTCTAGGGATTCTTCAGTTTATATTAGTACTATAATATGTAGACATAAATGCATTCTCAACATTACCTTAAAATATTTCAGTTACTTGTAGTCAGTGCAATGTTCCCTCTTTCATTCCTAACTTTTGGAATTATTGTCTTATTTTCTTTGTCAATCTATCTAAACATTTGTCTTTTTAAAATATTTTTAGACAGCTGGCTTTTGGTTTCACTAATTTTTCTATTGTTTTCCATTGTTGTTTTATTGAACAGTCTAACCTTTACCACCTTAGTTCTACTTGCTTTAGATTTAGTTTGTTTTCCATTTTCCTATTTTTTTTTTTTCTTTTTGTACTTTGAGTTCTGGGATACATGTGCAGAACATGCAGGTTTGTTACATAGATATACAGATGCCATGGTGGTTTGCTTTATCCATCAGCATGTCATCTGCATTCGGTATTTCACCTAATGCTATCCCTCCCTTGACCCTCCACCCCCCGACAGGCCCCGGTGTGTGATGTTCCCCTCCCTGTGTCCATGTGTTCTCATTGTCCAACACCCACTTATGAGTGAGAACATGTGGTATTTGGTTTTCTGTTCCTGTGTTAGTTTGCTGAGAATGATGGTTTCCGGCCTCATCCATATCCCAGCAAAGGACATGAAATCATTTCTTTTTATGGCTTCACAGTATTTCATGGTGTATATGTGCCACATTTTCTTTATCCATTCTATCATTGATGGACATTTGGGTTTGTTCCAAGTCTTTGCTATTGTGAATGGTGCTGCAGTAAACATATGTGTGCATGTGTCTTTATAGTGGAATAATTTATAATCCTTTGGGTATATACCCAGTAATGGGATTGCTGGGTCAAATGGCATTTCTGGTTCTAGATCCTTGAGGAATCACCACACTGTTTTCCACAATGGTTGAACTAATTTACACCCCATCAACAGTGTAGAGGCATTCCTATTTCTCCACATCCTCTCCAGCATCTGTTGGTTTCCTGACTTTTTGATGATCACCATTCTGACTGGCATGAGATGGTATCTTAATGTGGTTTTGATTTGCATTTCTCTAATGATCACTGATGATAAGCTTTTTTTAAATTATATTTGTTTTGTTCTTTTTGTTATTTTCTTTATTATTATAAGTTCTGGGTACATGTGCAGATGGTGCAGGACTGTTACATAGTTACACACATGCATGCCATGGTGGTTTGCTGCATCCATTTCCCCAGATGAGCTTCTTTTCATGTGTTTGTGTTTGTGGGCTGCATAAATGTCTTTTTTTGAGAAGTGTCTGCTCATATCCTTTGCCCACTTTTTGATGGAGTAGTTAGTGTTTTTTCTGATAAATTTGTTTAAGTTCTTTGTAGATTCTGGATATTAGCCTTTGTCACATGGATAGATTGCAAAAATTTTCTCCCATTCTGTAGGTTGCCTGTTAACTCTGATAATAGTTTCTTTTGCTGTGCAGAAGCTCTTTAGTTTAATTAGATCTCATTTGTCAACTTTTGCTTTTGTTGCCATTGTTTTTGGTGTTTTAGTCATGAAGTCTTTGCCCATGCCTGTATCCTGAATGGTATTGCCTAGGTTTTCTTCTAGTGTTTTTATGGTGTTAGGTCTTATGTTTAAGTTTTTAATGCATCTTGAGTTAATTTTTCTATCAGGTGTAAAGAAGGGGTCGGGTTTCAGTTTTCTGCATATGGCTAGCCAGTTTTCCCAACACCTTAAATGGGGAATCCTTTCCCCATTGCTTGTTTTTTTCAGGTTTGTCAAAGATCAGATGGTTGTTGATGTGTGGCATTATTTCTGAGGCCTCTGTTCTGTTCCATTTGTCTATATATATGTTTTGATACCATTACCATGCTGTTTTGGTTATTGTAGCATAGTTTGAAGTCAGGTAGTGTGATGCCTCCAGCTTTGTTCTTTTTGCCAAGGATTGTCTTGGCTATGTGGGCTGGTTTTTGTCCTATATGAAATTTAAAGTAGTTTTTCCCAATTCTGTGAAGAAAGTCAATGGTAGCTTGATGGCATAGCATTGAATCTATAAATTATTTAGGGCAGTATGGCCATTTTCACAATATTGATTCTTTCTATCCATGAGCATGGCATGTTTTCCATTTGTTTGTGTCCTCTTTTATTTCTTTGAGCAGTGGTTTGTAGTTGTCCTTGAAGAGGTACTTCATATCCCTTGTAAGTTGCATTCCTAGCTATTTTATTCTCTTTGTAGCAATTGTGAATGGGAGTTCACTCATGATTTGGCTCCCTGATTGTCTATTATTGGTGTATAGGAATGCTTGTGACTTTTTTTTTTTTTTTTTTTTTTTCGTATCCTGAGACTTTGCTGAAGTTGTTTATCAGCTTAAGGAGATTTGGGGCTGAGACTATGGGGTTTTCTAATATACAGCCATATTATTTGCAAACAGAGATAATTTGACTTCCTCTCTTCCTATTTGAATACCCTTCATTTCTTTCTCTTGCCTGATTGCCTTGGCCGTAACTTCCAATACTATGTTGAATAGGAGTAGTGAGAGAGGGTATCCTTGTCTTGTGCCAATTTTCAAAGGGAATGCATCCAGCTATTGCCTATTCAGTGTGATACTGGCTTTAGGTTTGTTATAAATAGCTCTTATTATTTTGAGATACGTTTCATCAATACCTGCTTTATTCAAAGTTTTTAGCATGAAGCGGTGTTGAGTTTTATTGAAGGCCTTTTCTGCATCTGTTGAGATAATCATGTGGTTTTTGTCATTGGTTCTGTTTATGTGATGGATTACATTTATTGATTTGTGTATGTTGAACCAGCCTTGCACCCTAGGGATAAAGCTGACTTGATTGTGGTTGATAAGTTTTTTGCTGTGCTGCTGGATTTGGTTTGCCATTATTTTATTGAGGATTTTCACATCGATATTCATCATGGATATTAGCCTGAAATTTCCTTTTCTTGTTGTGTGTCTGCGAGGTTTTGGTATCAGGATGATGCTGGCCTCATAAAATGAGTTATGGAGGAGTCTCTGTTCGATAACTGGTTTGAGATTTTTAAAAAATATATACGTCTTTAGAATTACATTTTTCTACTAAGCACTTTTTTAACTGCCTCCAGTTACTTTGGATGTGGTGTTTTTTGTTTACATTTAATTCAAAATATGTTCTAATTATCCTTTAGATTTGTTTTCTTTAATCTATAACTTATTTAGAAGTATGTCACATGATTTCCAAATATCTACACTTCTAAGATTTCTTTCTATTGTAGTTCTCTAGTTTCATTGCTCTCAGAGAACATCACTTGTATTGTTTCAACTTTAAAAAAATGTATTGAGACTAATTTTATGCCCTAGCACATAGTATATCTTGGAAAATATTATATGGGTGCTTGAAAAGAAGGTACATGCTGTAGTAATTGGGTAAAGTGTTCTATAAATGTCAGTTTGACATTCGTAGAACAGGCCTAATTAGTAAGTCAAGTTTTTTTGATATTGTTTGAGACTTCTTTATCTTTGCTGATTTTCTGTCCAGTTGTTCTAACAATTATTGAAATGTGTATTGAAATCCCCAATTACTATTGTTAATTTATCTATTTAAGCATACTTTTGAACCTATCTAAAATACATAATTAGCTTATTACTTGCTATTAAACTGAATTACTCTAATCTGCTACATTTTTCAAATTTTATATATACCTACACAATGTTATGCCTCTTTTATTTTAAAATAATCACAAACACAGGTGTTTAAATAATAGTTTAGATACAGTACAAGGAAGTTTGATTTCCTTTTTTTTAAGAAAATGGACCATATTAGAGAACATTTTCACCTTGATGGTCCGTCATCCCAAAATATTTTTCCATGTACTCCTAGTTATTTCCACAAATAGCCCCAGTTCCTTTTAGTGGCAAATAATACTTAGAAAACAGTGCTTAGAAAATAGTATTTTTGAGCATACGGACATGCTGCCCACTCTGCGCAGGGTCTGTTATTTCATATCAGCCTGCCTGCAATGGACTTTGACTTTGCATGCTGAGTTGACATACCTTAAAGGACACTCTCTTCCCAATGGCTAGGCTGCACTCTCTACACCAAATTGACCCTCCTGTAGGAATATCAGATATAAATACAAACAACAGAATGTTTAGTAAAATTTGAATTCATATAAGCTAATTATTTTTATATAAGTATACCTCAAATTTTGCCCAGGACATAATTATACTAAGATTATCAGAAATTTAAATTGAACTAAGTATTCTGTATTTGATTTGCTAAATCAGGCAACCCTACTCTCATGTGGATGTCCAGCTCACCCACCGTTGCTTCTTACCCCCTGCTCTGGGCCATTAAGTTGGCCTCCCCATGTATTGCCAAATTTTATGAGGGAAAACGCAACTATCACTTAACTCAACTTTTCTAAAATAAGCTAGAGAATCTAATATAGCGGTGTTCTAAAATTATGCATTTAAAATAGAGCAAAGATTTTGTGAGTGTATGATTTTACAGCTTTTTGTCCAAGGAGCTGGCTTCTTCAGATTTCTTATGCTTTACTTTATCATCTCACCTATGCTCCTGATGCATAATACTACTCATAAGTGTAAAAGGGTTTCCTTCTCTTCACACTCTTGCCAACACTTGTTGCTTATCTTTTGATAATAACTGTCCTGATGGGCATGAGGTAATATGTCACAGTTGTTTTGAGTTGCATTTCTGTGATGATAGATAATAAAACAGTAGTTACAAGGAGCCAGGTTGGGGCAGAGAGAAAATGAAAAGATGTAGGCCCAAAGATACAAAGGAGCAAATATGTAGGATGAACAAGTCTAAAGATCTAATGCACACCATGAAGACTGTAGTGAATAATAGGGTATTGCGTTCAGGGTTTTTGCTAAATGGGTAAATTATAGCTTCTCTTGCCACAGGGAAGAATAAATGGTAACTATGTGAGGTGATGGACACATTAACTTGTTTTACTATGGTAATCATTTTACTATATACATATGTCTTATGTGTCATGTTGTATATCTTGCTTATACATTATATATGTTTTAAATATTTACACATATATACACTAGGGATATACAAATATCCATATCCATAGTATATCATATATATGGAACAGGGGCATATATATACACTTATTTAGAAGGGTAACAATAAAATTTAAGGCAATAATTTATCCACTCCCAATGGCTGAGTGTATGCTTGTGTACACACCCACTGTATGTGTAATTGAAAGATGGGTTTGGTAAATATGATTATTTAAATCAATATTTTATATTTACTGAATTAAGCTAATATGTAATTCTTCCTCTAATGACGTAGAGTTAGGCCTGAAATGATAAATGAAACACCCACATGGAAACATAAATCAGGCAATTATTGAGATGAACTATCCTTTCTGTAATTTTTCAAACTTTTAGGTAATGTGGTACCATGATACCCCAAGAAAATGGACAATTGCAAATATTTTTAAATTGTTAATCCAGCCTTACACCAAAGCAAACAGCAGCCTTTCTTTCATTTGTTAAATATAGAGATATAGTGCCTTTAAAATAATCTACTCACATTTAGCATACTTTTATGAGTCTTTCGGTTTTCTCACTGGTAAGGTTTAAGTTCTTTCAGACTGCTAGATGAGGACTTTAATTATAGATAAATAATGGCATATTAGTTATGTCATTTTCCTGAAAAATAGCTTGCTTACTGAAAAGGACTCACTTAATACATTTGAATTTATCTATCACATTTGTAACCCTTTGGGACTTAGGTCTTTTGTTATCATTTTAAAAGTCAGCAATCTGTGGGCACTTCTTACTTTAAAACACATTTTTCATCTTTTCAGCTATACTGTAATACCCTTGATGTCAGACTCAAAATCTGTCAATGTTTTTTACATCCACAAAGCCCAGTAAAGTTAATGCCTGACTTTGTCAATGTCCCGTTCTCAGGGGTAGCTACTGTGTTCCTCTTATTAAAAAAATGCACGTGCATACACAACAAAAGTATACTATGACTGATGCAACTCACAAACTCTTTACCTCTCTCATTAATTATATGTGTGTCCTCAGAGTTTCTCAGCTTTGTCTCCTATATGCGTGTCTGGTTAGCCCACCTCAGCTACTTATCTGAATGGCACCTCTCCAGCACAGTACAACTGAAAAATTGGGTAAATATTTATATGGCAAATTTTGACTAATGGGAAGTAGGAAACCAGGATCAGACTCACTGAATATAAGTTATCTCTCTATTCTTCCACAATGTACCTTCCTGCTTATCTTGAAGTTGTGGCTGCAGCAACAATAAGTCACCTTCTTTTGCTTCTTATTTTTCTCACTCTCACTTTATGTTTTCCTCATTTTTACTGCCCTGAAAAACTGTTGCACCCAATAAACATTAACACTTGATTTTTTTTCTAAAGTCATTTTAAGCTCTATTTCCTAGGAAAGGTAGGCTAGGATACCTTTTAAAGTAAGTTATAAGGGCTGTCTATATTCATATAATTCTGAATCACAACTCTACTTGACATTTGCATATGCATTCTCTTTTCTTTTACTGTGAGCTCAGGTTCTCTGCAGACATAAATGATCTATCATTCTAACTAGCTATTTAATTATTAAGGTACATGAATATTTTAATACACTACTTTTCATTTGATACATTCATTAAAACAAGCAAATAATAATTAACCTATCATTCAAAAATCATTTTTCCTTGACTGGAGATATAACCTAATTATAAAGAAACAAAGGTTAACTCCTGATTTATCAAGTGCACATGGATGAGTTATGCATTATCAATAAAAGACATTGACTCTTGATTCAGAATGTAAAATAGTTACTAGAGGGGAGAAAAAGAAAAGCATCATTAATAATTTTTTTTTCTGGTTACCAATGAGACTTGAGAGGGAGTTTGTGCTTTTTGACTACAGATGTTTAACTTCTCCATTTGATGTGTGAAAATGGTAACATTGTTTAAATCTTAGCAGTCTTGCTTGTTATCTTAGGAGGTAACCTCAGTAAAATAATAAAAAGGGGCAGAATAGAAAACAAAGGGTTAGATGTAATTGTAACTTTAAGACCCTTGAGGTACTGGACATTGTAAAGGTTTTATCTTACATCATATTTCCCTCCTAAATATATTTTTGCTGGAAAAGATAAAATTATTTTTAAAATTAGGTCTTTAAAAATGTTTTTACTGGTCTTTATAAGCAAAGACATTCTTGGTAAGCAAAGAAAAATGTGATGCATTTAGAAGTACTGTATTAATGAATGAAATTGACAGATACAATGATTATTAAAGTTTAATTAAGTTAATCAATTTTTATTGTTAAGTGCTCTTTCGGTATTCTGGAGTAGACATGTATTTTTATGTCAGTTACTTAGATGAGGTCCTGAAAAGCTCACTGACTTGAGACAGTGTTCTTAAAGTACCAAATGAATACAACATCATAACATCATTGCCTGTTCTTCATTGGTGAAAATTACTGAGCAGAGAGTAAATATATTTCAATGGTTAGATTACAACTTGATTAGTATTTACCCAGCCTTTTTTCTACTTACATCTATGAGGGTTTGTTGAAGGTATGAGAGAGACCAGATCCACGCCCTCTTGAGATTACAATTAATGGGAGGAGCTTAACTCAAAATACTAGCATTAATGTAATGTAACAATATAATGCTATGTACATGGAATAAAACTTTTAAAAGTATAGAATTTTATTGCCTAATTATTTTCCTGCAAAAGGCATGCATTTATTAGTAGTGAATTCCATATCATACTGATGCATAAGAATAGCAAATAAAACATGCTTTACATTTCCTTCCATAGAATGTTGTAATTTGCCATGTGGTGAGACAGGGTTCATGAAAATAAAACTAGGTAATAAAACATAACTATTACAGATGAATCCTAACACATCTGAAAGTATTAAAAACTGATACATATGTAACAATCTTGCATGTTCTTCACATGTACCCCCAAACCTAAAATGCAATAAAAAGTATATATTTAAAAAAAAAAAAAAGAAAATCTAACATTATATATTGTAAGATTTGTTTTTTGATGGAAAACCTTTAAAACTCTTGTAAGCCTTGGGAAAGCAGCTAAATTTAGTGAACTCTCTACTAATTGTTCTCATTTCATCACTTGGCACTAGAGTCTTCCTCATTCAGGCCCTCCAAAGTAGAGTCACGTATGCTGCATATGTTGTGTGGGCACAGCCTGGCTCCACACGCCAAGGCTGTTCTCATCATGACTCAGACCCACGCTCAGCAGGCAGGAGTCAAAATATGACTAGCTTCTGCGGAGTGCTTGAAGTAAATGAGATCAACTGAGAGTTTCTCAGCCTCAATCTCAGCACTGGTAACATTGCAGGGTCAGTAATTCTCAGGAAGCAGGGGATATTCTTTGGGATATTGTAGAATAGTTTAGCAAATTTAACCCCTAGACGCTGGTAGCACCATGCTTTCAATTTATTTACACCAAAAAAATTCTCCAAATAGTGTCAAATGTTTCTATAGGTGAGGGATAAAACTGTAACTGGATGAGACCCACTGAATTAGCCCCATGTTATGGTAGAGGGCTATCTGGCCATCCTTATATTGCACAATGTGTGGTCCTCCTTGATTTCATATGCTTAGCATTTTAGCTGTCCACTGAACCTGAGGTTGCCTGAGAGTCCTTTGGTTGTGGTCCAGGAAAGGACTTAGAGCAGTTAAGTCCATGAAATATGGAATCTGAGAGATTTAAACTCTAGTTCTGGCAACTCCAGTTACAATTTTATGACCTTGGATTATCTGCTTATCCAAATCCCTCACCCATTAAATGGGGATAAAGAAGAATATCTTCCTCGTGTGATTATTACAACTAAATGAGAGAATACAGATACAGGGCAGTATCTACACATGGTTTGCACTCAATAAATACTACCTTGACTTCCTCTCAGAATCAGAATTATACTTTAAAATTATTACAAATAGTATTTATTTAGGGTAGGTCACGTAAAATATTTTTATTGTCCTTCTGATGTCTTAGTGACCTGGGATCCTAGTATCCCATAGATGTTTGCTGGAGTCATTTGATTGAGTCGAATGATTATCCAGAACTAAGATGCTGTTGATGACACATCATTTCAAACATTTTTTTGCTGACCTTATTCCTGTTGTTGTAACTTACCCATTGGATTAGACATTCTCACATAACAAATTTTCCCTGAACCACATTTAAGTTTGCCAGAAAGATGTGCTCACTGTGCCATACATACAGAGGCACCCTCGGGGGTAAGCCAACACGAACTTCTGCTCTGCATATCGGTTTCCTATTCCTTCCAAAAGTCTTGTCCACATTACTGAGGTCCCAGGATGTCTGATGTGCATGTGAAATTGGTATATCTGGTTTTGAAATGCAATCCGCAGATCTATGTGTGTGCATGTGTTTGTCTTTGACAACTAAAAGTGTCCTGCTAGTACCCTCCTAACATTCAAACTAATGTTTTAAAATGCATAAAATAATTTTATAGTTTGGAAGGAAACCAAACATAAAAGAAAACAAATACATTGAAATATAGTTATTACTATAATAAATACAATATGTTAAAATGTGTTGCTCTTTTATTAATGATATCTAATTGTGTATTTAATTGCTACTGTAATTACCTAGTGATATGTCAAAATACTTGCAGCAGCTATAATATGATTGAGAAATACCTGTAATTTTGGCTGGTGAAAATTAACAGATACTGCTAATAGTCATGGTTTGTTGCCAATATTCATAGTTGAGGGAAACACTAAATTCACTTCATTGTTAGTGGAAAAAAAATGCTTTCATAATATCCAAATTTACTCAGAACTTCAAATTTATTATGAGTTCTCTATAGATTGTTCAAGCCTCAGGGTAACAGTTACCTAACTAAAACAATTTCAAATTGTTTCACAAAGCACTTAGGTGGAAGTCATCTCTCTGCTTCCACATCACTTAGAAGTAGAACTGTATTCAAACATTTTGGTCCAGCTTATTCAGTCTTCTCACAGTTTAGATGTGCCGTTCATTTTTTTCTATTTTAATTCTCCAAGAGTTAAATTGAGCTAATATAAGTCGGTGTGTTCAGCTTAGACTCACTTCTTTTTATTGTGCTGAACACTGCTTACTGATTGGAACAATTTCCCCTCTCCGTAGTGAGTGGACTTTTTCTCAGGTTGATTGATATTTCTACAGACTGACTCCTTTTGAAATAGTGCCTGCCCTGTAAGCCAGTACTTAAAAGCTGGAAATGAAGTCCAGCAGGAGATATTCCAGTTCATTTCTAGTAAAACCATACTAACAGCACACGAAAGAAAACAGAAACAAAGAAAAAGGGAGAAATGGTAGTATGTTGTTTTTTATTTGTTGATGGGAACAGTCTTTGTATATCAGAAGTTTGGCTCTGAATGTTTAAAACTGTAACACTGAATACCTTCCAAATTCAGTTCTTATCAAGTCCTAACGTTTAGCTTTGGAATTACGTTCTTAATCATTTTCCCTGCACTTGGAAGTAAATGAGTCAAGTGGCCAGAAGTCTGAGTTGGAACTTAAAGGGCTCAGTCCTTGCTTTGCAGTTAGAAATGGGTGAATTTAGTAAAGTTGCTTAATATTTCTAAGCTTCTGATGCTGCATACGTAACATGAGGGGTGGCAAGGGATGAGCACTGGATTACTTGATAGTTCTGGGACTCAAGTTGTATCTCTTATTTACTCAACTGCCTGCAAGAAAGAAAAAAGCCAATCTCAAGGGATTCTGAACAATGAAAACACTGCTAACACTCTAGTTGGCACTCAGAATGTCAGAGACACCGTAAAGAGAGAGGTCTTGTTATTAAGTGAGTTTTGTTCTCCCCCAAAGTTTATATGTTGAAGTCCTAACTCCCAGTGTCATGGCATCTGGAGATGGTCTTTGGGAGATAATTAGATTAATATGAGGTCATGGGGGTTGGACTTCATGATGGTAGTAGTGCCCTTGTAAGAAGAGACTCTGAAAAGTTTCTCTCTCTCTCTCACTGCAACCCCCTCTGTCTGCCATATAAGATACTGTAAAAAGGCAATCTGCAAGTCAGGAAGCGAATTTTCCAGAACCCCACCATGCTGGCATCCTCACCCCAGATCTTTAGCCATCAAAACTGTGCGTGTTGTTTAAGCCACCCAGCCTATAGTATTTTATCATGGCAACCCGAGCTCATGAATACAGGTCTTAAAGAATAGAGGGATGACAAAAATGAAATGGAGTAAACTCAGTATGTTTTGAAAAGCGTTCATTGATAGACTTGAGTGAAAATGTGTGCTCTCCAGACAGAGGAATTATATCCTAATCAGTCAGGACAGAGCTCAGGTTAGCTTCCCTTCTCTTAAGAAATTTTCAAGTACTCCTTATCATTACACCCAACTTTAGGTTTCCTATCCTAACCCCTGGAAGAGTATAACTATACTTTATTCATTTTTGTTTCCTTAACCTTACGTATTATCTGGCATACTGTAGGAGTCTAGATAAATATTTGTTGAATTAAACTGCTGAATTATATTTTGTTTTCCTATTCTGTGAAGGCACTACACCTGGGTGCTAGACACTCTTATTTCCATTTCTCAACAAACGTTTAGTGTTCATTCCGCATCATTTTAGCACTGTTTTTAAAATGTGCATGATATAAGAAGTGAAAAATACTACTGGGTTATAAGAATGTACTCTAAAAGTAATGAAAAAGAATTAAAAATGTATCATCCTTTATGTTTCTTATAGAATGTAGACATCATCCTCATTGCTTAGCATACTGTTTGTGTGTTTTGGAATGCCTTCAATAAAAATGATAACAAATAAGTCCATCAAAACAAAAGTCAGCTTCTTTAGTAGTTGTTTCAAGAGTCATAATTCAAAATTCATGTGTGTTTTCAAGGACGTCAATTTTATTTAGAAAGAGAGTAGAGAAAATGGATACTCAGTCTACAACAGAAAGCTGATTTATTGCTGCTGCTTCATTCTCTGTAGACTTTCTGCTCTCCTGTATGACAGTGTGAGCATTTAATTCAAAATGTATGTCTTAATCTATAGGGATCGTCTTGAAAAGCATCAATCTGGGTAGATGGAGTAGGGTTGTCCAGTGTAATCTCAGGAGTATCCTAAAGGACTGTATGTTTATTTTTATCCTGACTTTTGCCCTGAAATTTCTGAGTTGAAAAGCATCCATGCATTGTCTTTCACATGTCCTAGTTTATACTTATTGTAAATGTAGACTGTTATGTTTAGATAAATAAATAAATTTTGTTGGGATTTGCTTTCAGAAGGGAAAACTTATTCAATTAAATGAGTGTCTTAAGGTCCTATACATCAACATTACCATATAATACTCTATGTAAGAGAAAGCCATGTTTTTCTTCTGGTTTAAATGAAATGTTACAACTGACCATTTGCTAAAGCATGCAATACTGTGCCGTGGTCTCAGAGACATCTCATGCTAGATATTCTTTGATTCTTCATTTCCCTAGAGGGGTCTGTTAACACTCTGCTTGGCACCAGTGCTTTAAATTACCTAAATTGCCATGTGGTATCTTTTGCTAATAAGGAATCCCAATTTTGGTTTAGATTCCCCATGCTGTCAGTTCCAATCCCTTTGTTCAGTCCATTAGGGTTGCTGTAGCTATATAATGAGAAGGTTCTTTCTGCCAGCCACATACCTAGTACAGTTTTTTTAAGCAAAGCTCATTGCACTAACTGTCTTCTAAACAGGATTTTATTCAACCTATTTTGGAGCAATAAACCAGCTCTATTTCTTATTAATGGGTTGTGCATCTACAAATTCAATCAACTGCAAATGAAAAATATTTTTAAAGCAGCAATACTACAATAAAAAAATAGGAAAAAATATAGTATAATGACCATTTGGATGACATTTACATTGTGTTAGATATTATATTGTAGATGTGATATTAAGTATATGGGAGGATGTGCATAGGTTATATGCAACTACTATGCCGTTTTATATTAGGTGATTGAGCATCCTTGGATTATAATATCCACAGGGGTCTGGGATATATATATTGTAAATATATACAAATATCCCTTGGTATCCTCTTGAGGATATATTTGTATATATTGTA
>PVKV010034951.1:0-17145 GCA_004027835.1 Alouatta palliata | reverse complement strand
CTATCCTTCCTTTCTTTTTTCTCCCACCATTTCTCTTTTTTCTTCTTGTCTCTCCATCCTTCTTCCAACCCCTCCCAATCTTTTTTGTCTTTCAAGATTGCAGCTTTAATTATTATATTCTGTAAAATTTCTGTTCTCCCTGCAGCAGAGATACTTAACTAGAGCGATTCTGCCTCCCACCCACCCAGTGCCCGTAGAGAAGACGTTAGCAGGGACCACAGGCGTTCTGCCACTGCACCCTGGGGGGGCGGATGCTACTGGCAGTGAGCTGCCGAGGCCAGGCAGCCACTCAACAGCCTGAATATGCAGGAAAGGTCCCTCCCTAAAGAAGTATCTGGCCCCAAATGTCATATTGTCAAGGATTCCAGAAATGCCCTGGAGAATAAGGATATCCTCGATAAATGACATTATAATATTACAAGCCTGCTGTCATTATTAGCTATTTTTTTCCTTCTTAACTCTATTATTCATTTTTTATCAAATGTGTTATAAGAAGCGAAGGAATTAAAAGAAACAAAGAAACTATCACAACAAAGTGCTGGGTAGCATACAGACAGAGTTAGGCCTGAGTGATTTGGAGTTACCATCATTTTATTATTTTAAATTTTTGTTAATATACTCTGAGAACACAGGAAGAGAAGATTCAGTCTTTTAAAAAATACTGAATGTCAGCCAGGTGTGGTGGTAATCCCAGCATTTTGGGAGGCCAAGGCAGGTGGATCACCTGAGGTCGGGAGTTCAAGACCAGTCTGGCCAACATGGTGAAACCCCATCTCTACTAAAAATATAAAAATTAGATGGGCATGGTGGTGGTTGTCTGTAATCCCAGCTACTCAGGAGGCTGAGACAGGAGAATTGCTTGAATCTGGGAGGTAGAGGTTGCGGTGAGCCAGGAGCACACCACTGCACTCCAGCCTGGGCGACAGAGAGAAACTGTGTCTCAAAAAAAGAAAAACAAAACCTGAATGTCAATATCTCAGGACCTAATTTTGAAGATACGCTCCCCCCCTCTTTTTTTTTTTTTAAAGCCATCTTGACTAGGACATTAGGAAGAGGAAGTACTTTGTCAGTTTTTAAATAAGAGATTTGACAAAGTTATCATCAAGATTATTTTAAAAAGCATTTGAGCCTTCCTTAAACCTGTTTCAGGATTTAGTGCTGAAAGTCTCCTGTCTACTGGGACAAGCAAAGTCTCTAGTCGATCAAGTAAGTTAGAAATTCTTGCAGAATTCACATGTGGCAAATTACTGTATGAAAAATATCAAAACGAAATGATTCAAGAAACCTAAGAACACTCAATATACGAGATAAAATGTGTCATGTCAGTGTCTTCTAGTGCCGGTCAAGGTGGACTGGCCCTTTTGCTCCTGGCTTCCTCTTAGGACCAGAAATCCCTGATCATGGCAAAACAAGCTCAGGGAAAGAAGGAGGCGGATTGCCTGGGGGCCTTGGGACTTAAGGGACAACACATGATGAGTTAGCCACAGTCCTATAATATGTCCAAAGTGCCAAGGATGTGATCAAAACTCACTTGATACACAGCAAAACAGGAAAGTCACCCTTGAAGAAGAGAATGAAATGAATTAATGCCAACAGCAGGATGAATAAGATGTAAATATCGGGCAAAATATGTGCTATGGAGAGAAAATACTTCAACAATTACATCTAAATAATGAGGATGGTAAAAGGTCCTGAATGGAGGTGAGTTTTCTACGCTTCACTCCAAATGCGAAGACACTGCCGCCAGCAGACTGTGGTGAGTTGCTGCGTTACTTGCTTGGGCTGCCGTAAGCAGGTGCCATAGCCTGGGAGCTCTGTTTTCTCACCGTTCTGGAGGCTGGAGGTGCACGATACCGGGTTTGCTGTTACCCGAGGCCCCCTCCTTGGCTCGGAGGTGGCTGTTCATTTCCTGTCTCTCCGCGTGGTTTGCCCGCTGCTTGTGCCTGTGTTCAGATGTTCTCTTCCTGTGATTTTTCTTTTTGTGTTAGGTTAGAACTCACCCTAGTAGCCTCGTTTTAACATCACTGCCTCTTTAAAGGCCCCGTCTCCAAATCCAGTGACATTCTGAAGTGTGGGGGGCTAGGACTCCAACATGTGAATTTTGGAGGGACACAGTTCAGCCCTAACATTTATGTATTCATGTTGTAACATCCAGAGCGACCACAAAGAAGACCGTAGAAATGATGCCCTCAGACGCTACAAATATAATTCAAGGACATGTGAAGTTCAAAAAAGAAACAAAAAAGGAAAAAAACCGCTGTAAATGAAACAAAAAAATCCCATAAAATGTTCAAGAATCCCTGGAAAGATAAGAAAAGAGAAATTAGAAGAATGAGAAACAAAGGAGGGGAGGAACACAAAAAACACCAGTCATCAATATTAGCACTGAAACCTGGTCTATCACTGTGGATTCTGCGGCCCTGAAGGGATAGTCTGAGAATGCTGTAATAGACTTTTAACTAACAAATCTGATATTATTCTAAAAATTAAAATTAATGACTAGTTTTTTTAAAAATCCACTATCTACCAAAAAAATAACTAGAAACCTGAATATTCTTATAAGAAGTAATTGAATTAGTAATTGATGTTCCCAATAAAGAAATCTTACATTCTGTATGGTGTAACTGGAGAATTTTACCAAACAGTTAAAGAAGAATTAATACCAATTTTACAAAATCTCTTCCAGAAAGAAGAGAAGGAAACATTCTCCATCATTTTTTTAAGGAAGCTAATATTGGCTGATACAAAAACCAGATAAAGAGAGTATAGAAAGAAAAACAACAGACCAGTTTCTTTCATGAATTTACATGCAAAAATCCTGAGCAAATATTAGCGAACAGAATCCTGCAAAGTATAAAAGAATTGTACATCATGAACAGGTGGGATTTATTTCAGGTATAAAAAGCTGATTCAGCTTTCAAAATCAATCTGTGTGATCCACCATATTACAAGCAAAAGAAACAAAAATCCTACAGCGATATCATTTGATGTGAAAACTTATTTGATAAAATATAATACTTATTCATGATAAAAGCTCTCAACAAGCTAAGAATATGGGAAAACTTCCTCAGTTTGATACTAAGCATCTACAAAATGGACACAGAACTACAGCTAACATCAAACTTGATGGTGAAAGACTGAGGACCAGGAACAAGGCTGGGATGTGTCCTTTCACTGCCACTTTCAACATCACACTGGAAGTCCTGGACCCTGCAGGTGGCAAGAATAAGCAATAAAAGGCATGCAGACTGGCAAGAATGAAGTAAGTGTCCCGATTTACAGATAACCTGTATTGTCTCCATAAAATCACAAGGAATCTCCCAGATACTCCTAGGACTCATGACTTCAGCAAAGTCTCCGGATAAAAGATTATTATATAAATTCAGTTACATTTGTATATAATAAAAATCATCTGAAAACCAAAATTAAAAACGTAATAGTTTTTACAGTTGCATCAAAAAATGAAATCCTTGGGTATGAATCTAACAAACAGATACAGAATCTATTACTCTATGCTGAAAATTAGAAAATGCAAATGAAAGAAACCAGAGAAGCCCTAAGTGAGTGGAGAGAGATATTTGTTCATGGATTCGAAGATGTAACATAGTAAAGACGCCCATTTTTCCTTACTTGGTCTGCAGGTTTAATGCAATTCCTACCAAAGTCCAGATAAGCTCGTATGAAAATCTACACAGAACAGTGTAAGACCAGAATAGCTGAAACAATTTTGAAAAAGAACGAAGTTGGAGGAATTAGTCTGCCTGATTTCAAGCTGTATTATACAGCTACATAATCAAGACAGGGTGTTATGGCAGAGAAATAGACACACAGATCTGAGTGGAGAATCCAGAAATGAACCCATGTGATCACACTGGCCTGTTTGCTGGCAAAAGTGCACGAGCAGTTCAGTAGGGGACAACGGGTCATCCACAGGCAAAGCAAACAGCACCCGACACCGGGGGTGTCCGATCTCGGCCCCCCGGGCCACACTGGAAGACCACACAGTGCCTTAGACCACATGTAAAGTACACTAACAGTAACCACAGCGCGTGAGCTAAGAAAAAAATCTGAAAAAAATCTCATAATTTTTTAAATTAGCTGTTATTTTATATATGTATGTATGTGTGTATATATATGTATATATATATATATACACACACATACTTTAAGTTCTTTAAGTACATGTGCAGATCGTGCAGGCTTGTTACATAGGTACACACGTGCCATGGCGGTGGTTTGCTGCATCCATCGCCCCGTCATCTACATTAGGTATTTCTCCCAATGCTATCCCTCCCCAGTCCCCTCCCCTAGCCCCCCACCCTCCAGGCCCCGATGTGTGATGTCCCCCTCCCTGTGTCCATGTGTTCTCATTGTTCAACACCCACTTATGAGTGAGAACATGCGGTGTTTGGTTTTCTGTTCTTGTGTCAGTTTGCTGACAATGATGGTTGCCAGTTTCATCCATGTCCCTGTGAAGGAAAAATCTCATAATGTTTTAAGCAAGTTTATGAATTTGTGTTGGGCTGTGTTCAAAGCCGTCCTGGGCCACCTGCTGCCTATGGGCCACAAGTTGGGTAAGGTTTCCCTAGATGCTAACGTCACACCCTATACAAAAATCAACTAAAAATGAAATACAGAAGATGTACCATGTCCGGCTTCTCCGCATACATGTGAACCAAGCCGCGCCATCACGGGCTCCCCCGATGTGGGATGGCTTCCAAAGTGGATCCGTACTCCTGAGCTCCGTGTTTCCATGTTTCAGAAAGGCCTGGGAGTCCCATTACACACACAGGCTGCTGTGATCTCAGGAGCTGGGAGAGCCGGTCAATTCATTTCAGTCTTAAGGACATAACATTCTGAAAATCGCCCTGTTCTGCACCATTTTAGAAATGAGTTTGGTTTTTGTTAGGACTTGCTTCTCTCTTTGAGGGTTTGGAAGTAACTACTCAGGATTTCCACGAGGGAGCTGGAAATTCAGGCCTATTCCTTCTTAGGAGAGGTGTTCAGATCATTGCCTGGACCCCATGATAATAACAACCACAGATTATAATACTCATATTAAATTCTTAGAAAACTGCGTTTGGTGACAACCTCTGTGGTTTTGGCTCACTGGGAGAGAGGATTTTATATCACGGTCCTGGAACTGCATTTGTTACTCGAAGTCTGTTTGGTAAATGTGTGGAATCTTTGGCTGAAGATTATTCTGTCTTCATGTAACTATAAACAAGTTGCTTTCTTCACTGTGTACTTCAGGAATATGATTCTACGGGGTAAATAACACTATTTCCACCATATAACTATGAGCTTATTTCTCTTAATAAAAGTGCTGACAGGTAATAATACATTTTATTACCCACCGAGTGTCATATGTGTGCTTGTTAATATCTTATCTCTCAACACAAGTATGTAATCTGTGTGTTAGTACTTTTTCTTCTATAGTACTCCCCAAAGTACCACCTACATTACAAATTAACCATGTCTCAAATATTGAAAATTCCAGGAAGAACAAATAAAACCACCACTGATACAAATGATGTAGCTCTATTTCTAGCAAATCCTTTCTTTAATTGTTTTGGATTATTATCCTGTAAAAAGTTTAAAACTTGGATTCTGTCTTCAGCATTCAGGTTTGTGAATTATGAAATTAGTGTTAGTCTGAATCTTTCTTGGTTCTCAGTGAATTTGGAAGATTTAACAGGCACGGTGCTCTCTGTGAAACGTGCTGGAGAAACACACACTGCCGTGCTCCACAGGCAGGTTCCCGGCCTGCCCAAAAGCCTCACCTCTTCTTTGTGTCATATCTGCCTCTACGCACATTTTCCGTGTACTGACAACCCGGGAATGACTCCCTTTTTTGTTCAGGTGTTGGTAATATTTAAAAGTTAAACCCTTTGCAGTGGGACCCTCTAGTGAAATGCCACCCCCCAGGCACAGTTAAAGTAGGGGTATCTCAACCACGGACCCCCGGGGATCCCCACCACAGGTCTGTGCAGGGTCCACAGCAGGTCCAGCCAGGGTCCTCAGCAGGTCCAGTGAGGGTGGCCAGCTGCTGGCACCAGACCGTACAGGGTTGCCCCAGCCGCTGCAGGGGATTGGAAGCAATAGAACCACCTTTATAAATACCAAAGCTTCATTAGGGACCTTGGAGAATTGAAAAGTAAAATTAATCCCTCCCCTTTCCCTTTAAATGCTTTTTCACTTTTAAGATTAGGAACATTAAGGCCGGGCGCGGTGGCTCAAGCCTGTAATCCCAGCACTTTGGGAGGCCGAGGCGGGCGGATCACGAGGTCAAGAGATCGAGACCATCCTGGTCAACATGGTGAAACCCCGTCTCTACTAAAAATACAAAGAAAAATTAGCTGGGCATGGTGGCACGTGCCTGTAGTCCCAGCTACTCGGGAGGCTGAGGCAGGAGAATTGCTTGAACCCGGGAGGCGGAGGTTGCGTTGAGCCGAGATCGTGCCATTGCACTCCAGCCTGGGTAACAAGAGCGAAACTCCGTCTCAAAAAAAAAAAAAAAAAAAAAAAAAGATTAGGAACATTTTACACGTCCATTGTAACAAGCGTACAATACAATGGTCTATTAAAGACAGTGAATTTACCTTTTCATTCCTTGTTCTCTCCTACTCACCCCAGGTAACAAATATCAATAGTTTGGGGTATAATCACTCACAGTTTTCTAGCTGCTCTTATAAATGCCTCCAACTATAGAATTATACATCTTTCAAATGACTGCCTTTTAAATGTTCTTTTGACATATCTGTTTTCCATGGTGAGGATTTTCTTTAATAGTTAGTGGGAAGATAAATAAGCACTTATATTAATGAACAAAAGGCCAGCCCAGCCAGAACCCTTTAGAACGTGCTGCTCAATATTTGGAAATTGCCACGTTGAGGTAGTTTCATTGTACCTTACTTGTTCACAGGAGTCATGGAAAATGAAATGTCCCTTGCCTCTTACTGTTTCAAGAAGAGAAAATTTACTCCTAATGAAATGTGAAGTCACTTTAAAAATATTAGCTTCTATTTTTAGGATGTTTAAATATTCTACCTCAAAACGATTTCACCGATTCTTTTTCTATGTCACATTTTCTCATTTTTGTCCGTGGTAATTGGCTGAATCAGTGGTACGAGCCAGGGCACAGGACTTTGAATCAGCCCAGTGCTGTTGCCTTCCGGAGGTGTGGATCAGTCAGTCATGGCCAAGCGGTGCTGTGATTTTGAATATGAACGTAGACGCTACCTATCCTGTCTTAGTAGGATGTGGACTTTAAAATTTGTGATTGTTTATTGGTTGGTTTGTTGTAGTTTTGTGTATGGGTTTTACTGAAAGTATTCTCTCACTCACAAGGAAACACTGGTACGTGCTATGTCTAGTGACATGCTATGCATTTGTTGCACAGACACCAGCTAGGCATGGCTTAGGTCTCCTGACCTCAGTGGGTGTCTTGCCCGTAATGTTTTCGTTTGTCTCGTGTTACATTAAATGAGCTGATCTGCATAGGTAGGAACAAAAGCCCCAGGTGCTGTTCATTTCCTCAGCTGAATCGAAGACAGATTGTGCAGCACACTGAATGACACCTGCCTGGGCCACACAAGGCAGAGAAAGCCATGGTGATGATTCAGAGCATTTCCCTCCACTCTTGTCTACATAGAACTCTGCCTTCTTCAGACTTTTTAAAGGAATCGGGAGAACCACAGAGTAATGTGATATTAAATGGCATACATAAGCCCTCACATGTCAATAATCACCTTCAGGGTAAATAATGAAAATACAACAATCAAAAACTAGAGATTGACAGAGTAGATTAAAACATTTAAAAAATTTAAATGACTCAACTATATGCTGTTTACAGGAAGCCCACTAAAAATTAAATCACGTAGGTAGGTTGAAAGTAAAAGAATGGAAAAAGGTATACTATGCAAATATTAATTAAAATGTTAAAAGCAGGAGGGGCTGTGATAATACCCAATGATGTAAAATGCAGAGTAAGAAAACTACTAGAGGTGAAGAGGAGCGTTACATAATGATAGAAGGATAGATTCACCCGGACGACACAGTGATCCTAAATGTGTATACGTCAAGCAACAGAGCCTCAAAATACATGAAGTGAAATCTGATTAAACTGCAAGAAGAAATGTATAAATCTGTAATATACTTAGAAAAGGTATAGTAGTGTATGCTTCCAGAATTGTCAAGCAGATTTCATCAGCCAGTCAACCAACAAGATCCAGGTTACGTGTGTGGGATACTCCATCCAGCAACAGCAGAATGCACATTTTTTCGAGTGCTTGTAGAATGTTCATTGAGAGATACTGTATCCTGGGTCGTAAAATGAATCTCAGCAAATTTAAGAAAATTGAAATCATAAAGACTTTGTTCTGTAACCCTCATGTAATCAGACCAGAAAACATTAACAGAATGTTTAGGGTAGCAGTTATCAAAAAGACAAAAGACAACAAATGTTGGTGGGGGTATGGAGAAAGGGAGCCTTGTACGCTGTTGGTGGGATGTGGTTTCGTGCAGCTATTATAGAAAACATTATGGAGATTTTTAACAAAATTAAAAATGGAGCTACTGTATGACCTCTCTTCTGGGTATACACCTGAAGGAATGGAATCACCACTTCATATGTGTCTGCCCTCCCATGCTCATTATAGCAGCCTTCACAGTCGCCAAGATATGGAAGCAACCTAAGTGTCCATGGATGGAAAAATGGATAAAGACACTAGGGTGTGTATATACAATGGGATACAGTTCAGACTGAAAAAAAGAAGAGATCCTGCCATTGGCCACAACATGAATGAACCTGGGGAACATTATGCTAAGTCAAATAAGTCAGATACAGAAAGAAGGTTTACATAAACTCACTTATATATGCAATGTATGAAAACAGCCAATTATACAGAAACAGAGAATAAAACCATGGTTACCAGGGGTGGAGCCTGAGAGGAAACAGGGCTCCACTGTCCATCTGCATGTCAGAGGATACAGAGCAGAAATACATAGGATGAACACGTTTCTGGAGGTCTCATGCCTGACGTGAAGTAATAAAATTGTACTGTATTTGGCATTCCTGGGAAATGAGTAGATTTTTAGCTGCTCTTCCTACACAAACAAAACAAAAGGTAACTATGTAAGATGATACATTTGTTAATTTGCTTCACTATAATAACCATTTTACTGTCTATTTGTATCCCATAACATCACACTGCATACATTGAATATACACAATAAAATTATTTTAAAAATATTCTGAGCAGTCCTGCAGGAAAGAAAGGAAGAAAAGAAGGAATGAAGGAAAGAAAGAAACGAGGGAAGATTTTAAAGATATCTAAGTTCTTAACTTCCGGAAAATAGAAAAAGAAAAGCAAGATAAATCCAAAGCAGCGGAAAAAGGAGCATAGTAAAGCTAAGAGCAGAAACGAAAGCAAATGAAAATAGAACAGTAGCGAGAATAAATGAAACAAAAAGCTGGATCTTCAAAAAGTCAATGCAAGGCAAACAAAAGGAGAGAGGATGCCAGTCACTGTTATTGGAATGAAATGCAGGATATCACTGCAGGTCTGCAGCTATTGAAAAGGTAAGGGGGGACACTGTGAGTCATGTTATGCTCATGAATTCAGTAGTTTGAAGAAATGGACTCGTTCCTCAAAAACTGCCAAGTACCAAAACTCTATCAGGGTTACATAAACAATCTAGCCCTATGGCCATTAAAGACATTTAATTTATAATCGTTTTATAATTATTGTAGTCTGCTAAGGAAATATCCTGGCCTAGATAGCTTCACAAAACAATTCCATACCGTCTCTTCAATTTTACACGTTCCTTTTAGAAATGAGAACTAGCACCAGCTAGGCTTTCCAGTAAGGTAGTGGAGAGGAGTAGAGAAAAAATCATTCTTGCCATATTCCTAGGCATAGGGGAAAAGCTTTCAGTCTCTTACCATTGAATAGGATGTTAGGTGTGGGATTTTTATGCCTTCCTTTTATTATGTTGAGAATATTTCCCTGTGTTTCTGGTTTCTTGAGGTGATCATCATGAATGAGTGTTCAGTGCTGTCAGGGGCCTTGTCCGCATCAGTGGGTAGAATCGTTGTGTTTTTTCTTATTTGACTTATTAATATGGTGATTTACATTGATTTATAAATATTGAACCAGTCATGCATTTGGGGAATGAATCCTACTTGCTTGTGATGACATTTGTGTATTCCTGCAGTTAATATCTTTAATGGTTTTGGCATCTATCTTTATGAAAAACATAGATCTCTACTTTTCTTTCTTTGTAGTGTTTTTATTTTTTTTGTTGTTACGGTAATGCTGCCCTCGTAAAATTAACTAGAAAAGTTCTCTCAAATTCGATTTTCTGGAGCAGTTTATAGAGTATTGGTATTGTTTCTTCCCAATAGATGTTTGATAGAATTTGCCAGTGAAATAATCTGGGCTTTGTCGATTTTTCTCTATGGCATTTAGTTACTAATGCAGTATCTTCAATAAATAAAGTGCTATTCAGGTTGTCTGTTTCCCATTGAGTGAGTTTTACTAGTCTGTATCTTTAAAAGAATCGGTTCATTTCAACTAATTATTAAATGTGTTGATATAGTTTTATCAGCAATTCATCAAATTTGCATAAAGTTTTACATAGTATTCCCTTATTCTTTTAATGTTCCTGGATGATTAGTAAGTAATAACCCCTCTTTCATTTCTGGTATTGATAATTTGAGTCTTCATTTTGTTATTGGTTAAACTGGAAAGAAGTTCATCAATTTTATTGATCTTTTCAAAGAACTAGCTTTGGGTTATGTTGATTTTCTGTATTCTCATTTCAGTTTCATTGTTCTATACTCTAATTTTGATCATCTCCTTTCAACTGCTTGTTTTAGGCCTAATTTTCTTTTCATTCTCTAGTTCTCTACAGTGAAAGCTTAAGAATTTTGATTCTTTTTTAATACATTGATTTAATGCTACCACTGTTTCTCTCAGTACTGCTTTAATTTTGGCTGACAAATTTCGATTCTTACTTTGTTTTTAATTAGTCCAAATTACTTTTCAGTTTCTCCTGAGACTTATTCCGTGACTTATGGGTTATTGCAAAGTATGTTGTTTAATTTTGAAGTATTAATTTGCCAGCTACCTGTTAGTCATTGATTTTTATTTTAATTCCATCATAGACTGAGAATAGACTTTGTTTGATTTCCGTTCCTGTAGATGTGTTAAGACACACATTGTGGTCCAGTGCATGGTCCATGCTGCTGAACGTTGCATGAGACTTGGGAAGAGCGTCTGTTCTGTTCTTGCTGGATGGAGTCTTTGATAACTGTCAGTTGATCAAGCTGGTGGATAGCACTGTCTAGGTCATTTATATTCTTACTGGTTTTCTGCCTTTTTTGTCTGTCAGTTACTGATGCAGTCGGGTCTACCTAGAATAGTGGATGTATCTGTTTCTCCTGTCATTGCTATCAGTTTTTCCTTCATTTATTTTGATACCCTGATATTTAGGTTTCTACACATTTAAGATTATTCTGTCTCCTTGGAGAACTGACCCCTTTGTCATGATGGAATGATCCTCCTCATTTCTGATAATTTTTTTTTGTCCTGAAGCCTGATTTTCTGTAATTAATATAGCTACTCCAATTTTTCTTTAGTTAAAGTTAGCGTTATGTCCCTTGTTATTGGCATAGAAAAATGCTTATGATAAAATGCGCAAAAAGGGAGAGAAAGCAGCTAAAAGATCTTTTCGCTTCCTTCCTCTTTTCCACCTATATTGTTAGGAGCATTTGTGTGTAACATTCTATTGTTTGTGTAGACTGGAATTTATTTAAATATTCCTCTAATGTTACGGATTTAGATTTTTGTAAATTAAGGCTGCAGAGTATATCCTTCCCAAAAAGTCTGTCTTTGGATATATAATGTTTTTAATTAATAGATTTTGTTTTTGGAGCAGTTTTAGGTTTACAGAAAAATTGAGCAGAGTGTACACAGGGTTCCCATAGAGTCCTCCCACTACGTACCATTTCTGTTATTATTAACGTCTTGCATTAGTGTGGTTGGTTCACTTGGTACAACTGGTAGCTCAATATGAATGTATTTTGTTAACTAAAGTTTATGGTTTCCCTTAGAGTTCACTCTGTGTGTGGTAGATTCTATAGGTTTTGACAAACATAGAATGATATATATCTGCGGTTACAGGATCATACAGAATAGTTTGACTTCCTCAAATACCCCGTGTTCAAGGACGCATCCCTCCCATCTGCAAACCCCTTGCAGCAGATGATTATTTTCTTGTCTCTACAGTTTTGCCATCCTTTTGCTTTTAACCACTCCGAGTCTTCATATTTAAAATGGTTTTCGTGGCTGGGCACGATGGATCATGCCTTTAATCCCAGCACTTTGGGAGGCCGAGGTGGGCAGATCACCTAAGCTCTGGGGTTTGAGACCAGCATGGCCAACATGGCAAAACCCGTCTCTAATAAAAGTACGAAAATCAGCAGGACGTGGTGGCGTGCAACTGTGGTCCCCGCTACTAGTGAGGCTGAGGTAGGAGAATCACCTGAACCTGGGAGACGGAGGTTGTGGTGAGTCGAGATCGTGCCACTGCACTGCAACCTGGACGACAGAGCGAGACTCTGTCTCCAAGAAATAAATAAATAAAATAGAAGGGTTTTCTCAAAAACAGCATTTAGCTGAGTCTGGGTTTTTTGTTTTTTGTTTGTTTTTATATCCACTTTGACTATCTCTGTCTGTTAATTGGTGTGTTTAGAGCATTCATGTTTAAAACGATTATTGATATATTTAGCTATATACCAATAATCTTTTAACTGTATTCATTGTATTTGATTTTTTGTCTCTTTTTCTCTCTGTGTTTCCTTTGGTTTAACTGAGCTTTTTATGGCATTTCATTTGTCCTTTTTTAAACATAACATTTATGCTATTTTTAATTTGTTAATTGTCCTAGTGTTTCTAATACATGGCTTAAAAGAATGTCAAACCATCTTCAAGTGACGCTGTTCGGCACTGTGTGTAAACCCAGTACCTCGAAACACAGTATTCCTTATTTCTCCTTCCCGTGTCCTGCACGTTACTGTCATTAATTTAACTTATCTATATGCTAATACATTGTTACCGTTATTGATTCAAAGTTATATTTTAGAGCAATTTAAAATAATAAACATAAAAGATTTTTATTTTACCTCCACTTATTGCTTCTCTCATGTTCTTTCTCTTTTTATGTTGGTCTGAGTTTCTGACCTACATAATTTTGCTTGTAGAACTTTTTTTTTCTAACATTTTTTGTAGGGCTGGTATGCTGACAGCAAATTCCCTCAATTTTTGTTTGTCTGAGAAAGTCTTTATTTCTCCTTCACTTTGGAAGCACCGTTTCACTGAAGTAGAATTTTAAGTTGGTGAATTTTTATTTTGAACAGTTTAAACATTTTCCTTCTCCCTCTTCTTGCTCGCATGGTTTCTGATGAGCCATCCACTGTATTTCCTAACCTCTCACTTCTGTAGGGGTGCTGTTCCACACCCCACCCCACCTCTGGCTTCTACCGAGATATTCCATTTGCCTTTGGTTTTTTGGCAGTTTGAGTATGATATGTCCAAGTGGGTTATTTTTGGCATTTTTCCTGCTTGGTGTTCGGTGAGCTTTCTGGATCTGTGATTTGGTGTCTTTCACTACTTTTGGGAAGTTCTTACCATTATTACTTCACAGATTCCTTCCACTTCATTCTCCATTCTCCTACGGGTGTTCCAATGATGCATATGTTATATTATTATATCGTATTGCTCCATAGTTCTTGGAGGTTCTATTCTAGTTTTATTTTTTGTTTCTTATCTGTTCCCTCTTTCTATTTCAGTTTGTGAAGTTTCTACTTATGTTAATGTTCACTGATTCTTTCCTCATCTGTTTTGAGTCTACTCATGAACTTTTCAAAAGCTGTCTTCGTTTTTCCTGTGTGTGTGTGTGTGTGTGTGTGTGTGTGTGTGTGTGTGTGTTTAGTATTTGCTTTTGATTCATCTTTAGAATCTTCATTCTGCTGCTTTTGCTCTTGCTTCTCCTCTGCTTTTTCCAGGAGAGCCCTTAGTAGAATCATGGTCACTTCAAATTCCCCGTCCACTATGCCCAGCATTTCTGTCACATCTGATTCTGGTTCTGATGATGGTTTTTCCTTTCAGACTGTGTTTTTACTTGCCTGTTGGTGTGCATTGTACTTTTTTTGCTGAAATCCGGACGTGATGTGTTGGGTAATGGGATCCGAGGTCAGCAGGCCTGTAGGGTGAGGTTTCTTGCTAAACTGTGGGCAGTGGGCTTTGTTCCCCGTGTGTCGTATCTGTAAGTAGCAGAGGCTTCACATCCCTCTAGTGCCTCGTTTTTATCTTTCCCTTTGTCTTCGGGTCTCTCCTATGTGCTGTTCTTCAGAGAGCATCTACGCCTCGTAGCTCTTTCCGCTGTACCCCTCTGCTATAGTGCAGCTGCCTCGCACAGGGGTTATATACCGGGTGGAGGGAGATCTGTGCTTTTCTGCTTAAATCTGTCGTGTGGCAGGTCTGCATCTCAGGGCTGTGAGCCTCCCGAGTGTTTCTGCCCCAAATCCAGTGATAGTTTACCTTCCAGCCTCCATTCCCCCGGGTCAGATGGATTTTCACAGTTCTACTCTTGCAGAGTGATTTCGCCTGGAGAGTAGGCCTTTTCATGGAGAAGGTTCCGTGAGTGCTTCACTGCAGTTACTCCCCCCATTCCTCTGCCAGGACCCACAGGGGATCTATTTTGAATGCTTGCCATGAGAATCTGGTGGAACTCTTGAAGAAAAGTTCAGTAAAATGTAGGGTCTCCCTTAAGGCAGGGACCCACAGTATTTTCCGACTGTCACGCTGGACCACAGTCAGCCTCAAGCCAGCCACCATGTCAGTTCCTGTCATTGTGCGGCCCCTGTGGTCTCTGCACCAAGCAAGCAGGTCTTTGCAGTGTCTCTCAGGGTGAACCCATCTCTCCAGATTTTAGGGTGACAGTGTTTCCTGTGACTTCAGTTCTCTGATGGATTTAGAAAGGTCACTGGTTTTCAGTTCGTCCAGCTTTTTCTTGTTGTAAAGCAGGAGTAACAACATTCTAGCTCTTAGTACATGTATAAGCAGATTGTGGACGTTCTCCTTAATTTCTTTTTTATCTTCCTCTTAACCTTGTATCTTCAGCATTCACTCATTTCATTGATTTTTTTAATTGCATTTTAGGTTTTGGGGTACATGTGAAGAACATGCAAGATTGTTGCATAGGTACACACATGGCAGTGTGATTTGCTGCCTTCCTCCCCATCACCTATATCTGGCATTTTTCCCCATGCTATCCCTCCCCAACTCCCCACGCCCCGCTGTCCCTCCCCTATTTCCCCCCGACAGACCCGTGTGTGATGCTCCCCTCCCTGTGTCCATGTGTTCTCATTGTTCAACATCCGCCTGTGAGTGAGAATATGTGATGTTTGATTTTCTGTTCTCGTGTCAGTTTGCTGAGAATGTTGGTTTCCAGGTTCACCCATGTCCCTACAAAGGACACGAACTCATCGTTTTTTTATGGCTGCATAATATTCCATGGTGTATATGTGCCACATTTTCCCTGTCCAGTCTATCATCGATGGGCATTTGGGTTGGTTCCAGGTCTTTACTATTGTAAACTGTGCTGCAGTGAACATTCGTGTGCATGTGTCCTTATAGTAGAATGATTTATAGTCCTTTGGATACATACCCAGTAATGGGATTGCTGGGTCAAATGGAATTTCTATTTCTAGGTCCTTGAGGAATCGCCACACTGTTTTCCACAATGGTTGAACTAACTTACACTCCCACCAACAGTGTAAAAGCGTTCCTATTTCTCCACATCCTCTCCAGCATCTGTTGTCTCCAGATTTTTTAATGATCGCCATTCTAACTGGCGTGAGGTGGTATCTCAATGTAGTTTTGATTTGCATTTCTCTAATGACCAGTGACGATGAGCATTTTTTCATATGTTTGTTGGCCTCATGTATGTCTTCTTTTGTAAAGTGTCTGTTCATTTCCCTCACCCACTTTTGAATGGTCTGTTTGTTTTTTTCTTGTAAATCTGTTTTAGTTATTTGTAGATTCTGGATATCAGCCCTTTGTCAGTTGGGTAGATTGCAAAAAGTTTTTCCCATTCTGTTGGTTGCCGATTCACTCTAATGACTGTTCCTTTTGCTGTGCAGAAGCTGTGGAGTTTGATTAGGTCCCATTAGTCTGTTTTGGCTTTTTTTGCCAATGCCTTTGGTGTTTTGGTCATGAAGTCCTTGCCGATGCCTGTGTCCTGAATGGTTTTGCCTAGATTTTCTTCTAGGGATTTGATGGTGTTAGGTCTTATGTTTAAGTCTTTAATCCATCTGGAGTTAATTTTAGTGTAAGGTGTCAGGAAGGGGTCCAGTTTCTGCTTTCTGCACATGTCTAGCCAGTTTTCCCAACACCATTTATTAAACAGGGAATCCTTTCCCCATTGCTTGTTTTTGTCAGGTTTGTCAAAGATCAGATGGTTGTAGATGTGTTGTGTTGCCTCCGAGGCCTCTGTTCTGTTCCATTGGTCTATATGTCTGTTTTGGTACCAGTACCCTGCTGTTTTGATTACTGTAGCCTTGTAGTATAGTTTGAAGTCTGGGAGTGTGATGCCTCCTGCTTTGTTCTTTTTGCTTAGAATTGACTTGTCTATGCGGGCTCTCTTTTGGTTCCATATGAAGTTTAAGGTGGTTTTTTTCCAGTTCTGCGAAGAAGGTCATTGGTAGCTTGATAGGGATAGCGTTGAATCTGTAAATTACTTTGGGCAGTATGGCCATTTTCATGATATTGATTCTTCCTAGCCATGAACATGGAATGTTTCTCCATCTGTTTGTGTCCTCTCTTATTTCGTTGAGCAGTGGTTTGTACTTCTCCTTGAAGAGGTCCTTTACATTCCTCGTTAGTTGTATTCCTAGGTATTTTATTCTCTTTGTAGCAATTGTGAATGGCAGTTGGTTCTTGATTTGGCTCTCTTTAAGTCTGTTATTGGTGTATAGGAATGCTTGTGATTTTTGCACATTGATTTTGTATCCTGAGACTTTGCTGAAGTTGCTTATCAGTTTCAGGAGATTTTGGGCTGAGACGATGGGGTCTTCTA